>CALNHX010001202.1:0-243316 GCA_940337035.1 Agriotes lineatus | reverse complement strand
ATACAGGCAGTTAGTTCTAAAGGTATAAAAGTTATATTATTATACTAAAAATCGTACAGGTAACAGTTTTCTGATTATTATTATTATTATTATTATTATTATTGATTATTATTATTATTATTATTAATTTAGTACTCAGCCAACAGCCGTTAGGCCAATTATAGGCGTCGCTGTACATTTTATGGGGACTTCCAACCTCACTAACGACTGTCATGATGTTATTATGACATTCGGAACCAACTATTTCCGTGACAGCCGTACCACTAGGTGCCGCAAGAAGCAGCCGTAAAACTCCCATCCAAGTTCTGACCAGAAAGAGCGTTGCTTAACTCTACTGATCGAACGTGGACGCTTGTTCAAGCTACACAACCCGAGACCTTATGCTTGTATTTACCTACAGTAAGATATCAATATATATTTTTTCTACTCCCGCATGTATATATTCTGTTTTCTTCACAATCTACAGAATGGATATGTAGGCAATTGTAGTTAACTGAACGTATATGATTTCATATCCACACAAGGGTGGATATGAAATACACCAATCACAAACCACGTTAGTCGTGATTACCTAGGCAACTTTCATTAATTGTTTGTTTTGCAATGGGCACGCCCTGCTGTGCCCTGTTTGTGGCAAACGTGATTTTGTTGTAAGATATCTTATTAATTAGCGTTGAATAAATTTTCTTTTAATTTTCCATTCTTTTCCATTGATAGGTCGTAGAAAAAATACACTGTACAACTCGAGTGGAATGTCCATATCGCCCTCGGATAATTGAGCACTCCGCCTACGGCGTCGTGCTCAAACTTTATCCTCGTGCGATATGGACATCATATCCACTCTCGTTGTACAAACTACTATATGACTAATAAGATCGTCATTATACTTTGTCGTATTTATCATGCGAAGAGTGCAGTGTTGCTCAATAAACTTATTGTAAGCTAGGTTTGCTATTGCTGCATCATACATTACTCCGCCACCAGCGGTGGAAATTCAAGATAAGCTTAATCATTCATCTTTTTCTTGGACGTTTTCTTATGAAACTTATAATTTTCCAAGAAAACGTAGAACTAATGTGGTGATGTATTGATGTTCTACGCGATGGTCTGCTTATAGAGTTGTAGCTATAGTTTATATTTCCTCAGAGATATAGTATTGTAAAATATGAAAATTGACTACAAAAGGACATAAATTGGATAACGGCATTACGTATTTCTAACCTATGTTGTTGAAATCATTAATAATGTGTTCTAGCAAAGAGCCCTACATACAAATTTCAAGCGCTTTCTACTAATTAATATTCTATCATATGTAAGAGGTCGGACTGTTAACTTATCCTGCACACCAGGCCATTAAACCTTGACCTTTTGAAATTTTAATTCGTCATTTCATATGGATAGTGGATCAGTTAGCACTAAACCCCTAGATTTCAAAAATAATCAGTTTCTACTCCAGAATTATTTACTTGGGCAGTATTTTTGTAAATGTCAGCAGTTGGTTATACCGTGTAGGCTTAATTTTAATATTTAGTATTACATTATGAATAATACGAGTTTCCTACAAGTTCTTTATTTTCAGCCATAATACCACAAGTGGTATGAATGTCACCGATTACTAATTATACCGCGAGTTGTATTTAGTGAGAGAATACAATGAATTATGTTGGTGGCATTGTAAGTCTATGTCAAATTCGAGGTTAACAGGTTAGGTTTTGCGTCAGTTTGTGTCAAAACTGACTCAAAACCTAACCTACACTTTTGCGTAGCAACAGACCACAATAAGGTGATACGAATTTTTGTTTTGTATCACCGCTGTGGTGCACATGTATCCAAGGGTTTTTATGCTTCCAATTGGTTTAAAAATGGTCTAGTGATTAATGAATTGTATTCTCAGAAGTAATACTATAAGTATTTCGATATTATCGGGTTATATGTCGATAACTTGTTGCATAATAATAAAAGAGTGTCAGTCTTGCCTGATTGCTTGCCTCGGCTATCGCCTCGGCCAGCAATTGCAGGCATCGTCCATAAAAAGCCATTTTGGTCCTTGATGCATAAATAACTATTAAGCTATCAAATATTGAAAAGTCCAGAAATGTCAAATCTGGTGCACCCGATGCCGGCGCCCATCGATTATTACTTATCAGTATTTCCCAAAATATTGTTCCAATGTAGGGTTGCTTCAAGCAATTGTTTAATATAATGTTCTAACATTTGCGTTCGATAACGCTCAGCAGTGAAAAAATATTGGGCTAACTATTTTTCATCTGGAAACTGCAATATACACCCTATAATGGTGCTTCTTGGAACTTGTTTAATCTCAAATTAAACAGACTAAATTTTAGTTCCAAAATTTACGAAATCCAGTTCATAGGTTTAAAATACAATTTCATAAGCACCAAGTTTAAATGCCGCAACTGTAAGTAAGCATATTACGTTAATGCACGGCCTACTAATCAGAGTTCAGTGTAACATACTTGCATATATAGCGGAAATAAACTCGCTTAATGCTTAATCGTTACTGTAAATATACTTTGCACTTTGAAATCGTAGTAACTAAGCAATTATGTTTGTATAAATAGAACTTTTATTTTTGTAATAAACGAATCGACATTTAATGTTTGGTTCATTTACATCGGTGCTACCCTTCCAAGCCTAAACTTATGAAGCGTGAGGCTGCGCTTCAGGGTAGACACATATAATTATCGTCATTTTGAGTGACTTGACTACATTGTCTTAAAACAAGGGTGCAGTCTCATCCCTGTGCTCAAAACCGTTAGGGACAGAATCAGCGCATAAAACAGAAACCTGACTCAGCCTCCAGGCAATTCTGTTCAGAACTCGTGTGTTTTTTGTGTTGATCAGTGTCTATAATTTTGTGAATTGACTTTACTACTTACAAAACCATGCTTCAACCGAAACGAAAATAAGATCTACTGAAGTACATCATAATTGCCGGGATTATCAATAAACCATTGACAAAATCGTTGAAAGTCTGGAGGTACTAACTGATGCAAACACGAAAGTCTGAACTTTTCTGATGGCATTACGGCATGTCTTGCAAGAAAAATCGAAATAGTATATGATGGAACAAGAGGCTACTTGATTAATACTCTCTGTTTTTTCACTTTTTTATTTATTTAGGAATGAAATTTGTAGTAGTGGGGCAGCATTGGAAGATGCCCGGATTCCAGGAATATTTTTGGGCCCCTGTACAGTAACAAGTATGAAATAGATTTCTCTTGACTGGTGGGCCCTCCTAAGCCGAGGGCTTAAATTATTCGAACCCTCTGAACCCTCATTCAGTCCCGCCACTGGAGATTTATTACTTCCCAACCATTAATTTTTCTAGTTCTTGTTCTATGGTTATGGAGGTGTTAAATCGGGTGGTTACAGTCATTCTGGAAGTAACCGCGATTAGTATCGGGTACTTCTCATTATTCTGGTCAGTCTGCGGTCTCTTGAATCTTCATTATGTTTATTCACTTCAAGCTCCTTCTCTGCAGTATTCATCTGCCAATGTCTTCGATTATATTCCTCGTTATACCGGGCGACTATAAATGATTGTGATTTTTTTTCTTAGGCAGTCTATGTCAAATTCGAGGTTAGCAGGTTAGGTTTTTGCGTCAGTTTTGACACAAAATGACGGAAAACCTAACCTGCGAACATTAAATTTGACACAGACTTACAGTGCCACTAACATAAACAGTGCCAACCTAAGAAAAAAAATCACACTCATTTATAGTCACCCGGTATTTCCTAATATAGTTTAGTAATTGGTAGCAGTTTTTTTGCGGGACTTCAGCTATAATTTTTATTTATTAAAATATTTTAAATCTTACAAGCAAGCGATGCCGTATATCTTTTCAGCCAAAAATTACTTCGGAGACATCAGTTGACAAATAATACAACTGTGACTATAATTAATTTACTATGGGATTGCAAAAAGAAGGAAGTTGTTTGTCTCCGTACTCTGTTCAATGACAGATACGTCAAATTGACATTATGGTCCCCTACGTTGCACAAACCTTTTTCAGGTTCAAATTATCGTACCACTGGCGGTCTCTTTATCGATATTTTTTATGTATCAGCCTACTTTACTTCTTATTCGACTATATTTTCGAACAATTTAGTAAATTTTATCCATTATTTTATCTGTTCTGGAAGTTGAAGGCGACCTTTTTTCGACCATTAGAAAACTCAGTGACAAAACGAGCATTCTTCCTCATGAACATTGTTTATCATAGTGCTGTGGGCTTGTTTTTAATTTTATCAAAAATTTGAAATTTATTCGTTGCTCGTCTGTCAGGTTTTTTACGCATCATAGAAACACGTCTGTTACAAATGAATTCTGCAACACAATAACTAAAACTACTGAGTTGAAACTTCTAGCGCATGTTAATACTTGTCCAAATGATAAACTTCACTCGCAATTTTGACGTGTCTTGAGCTGTGCGTCCTGTGAAAGCTCAGTCTAGTTATTTAATAGCCACACCTCGTATTATGATGGTGCAGCAGTTGCACTGTCTATTCTTCTAATGGTATCCAGGCCCACATGTTTCCCGTTGCTGGTTAGATAGTCGATTACAAATATGTTACAATAATTTCTTTGCTAGTATCGATCCACTGCTTTGGGGATTTTCCACGAGATTTTCTTACTTATTATTTGCGTTGTGTAACGCGTGCTCCACGCTTAATCTCTTGGATAATGAACGCATCGGTTCTTTGTGCAGTACAGGAAGTATGTAGATCTACAGGGTGATTTAAAAAGTATGGACATAACTTTAGAGGTCGATTAATCATACATTTTGGAGTAAAAAATAATAATAATATACTCATGTCCGATTCTCAAGGATTACTGAGATAATGAGGCAAAATTATTTATTTAGAGTACATCCAGGTAACATTGAAAACGCAATAAAAACAATTTAAAATTATAATAACTATTCAAAGTGATTGTCATTAAGCTATGCAGACTTCACATCGACGAACAAGTGCATTTTGTGCATTATGCAATTGTTAGGGCCTGCAACAAATGTCTGCTGCAGCTTCTTGAATTCGATTTATTACGTGCTGCTGACTCTCGACTGTAACAGAATATACTTTGGCTTTTAAACAGCCTCATAAATAAAAATTTAGAGTTCTAACTAACCTACCATTTCTTGAGCCAGTCATTTAATGTGTTTAAGTTTTCTTGGAGTTGTTGCACAGCTACATCAACGATTTGGTTTTGTGTGACGGTTGCAGTGCCATCTGCGTACATTGCAATGGTCAGGCGGGGAATGTCGTGCATGTACACATGATACAGAATAGGTTCTTCATACGCAGGTCAATTCCATTTTGTTAGTGTTACGATCAGAATACGCCTTTATAACTTTGTAGGTCTATGCTCACAGTCTATTTTATTTCAGGGTCTGTGACGCACATTTCGCGCGCATCCGACTTGGTCGCTTTTTGTTTAATCGGTACGCGAAGAGATATGGTTTGCCTTCGTTTTCCGCATTCTCTTCCTCTTGTGCTATGATGGCCAGCAGCTAGCGTTCCTTGAATTGTCCGGTGTTCTGCGACATGTGGTTTACGTTTAGCAACTACATCTTATATTATGTAGATACAACAATGCACTTAAATGGAGTAGGTATCATGGTTAATAAAAGAATCAGAAAATCCATAATAAATTTTGTACCGTATTCTGACCCGCATTATGCTGCTAAAGATCAAGGCAAAACCAAGAAATGTCAAAATTCTACAGCTCTATGCCCCAAACCACAGATAGTACGGATAGAGAGGTAGAGCAATTTTATAGTCCATTGAAGAGTCTGAAATCTGAAACAAACAACAATGAAGTCATATTAATAATTGACGACTTTAACGCGAAAGTAGGAAAAGGCCCAGTAGAAAATATAGTAGGAGAACATGGTTTAAGAGAACAAAATGACAGAGGCAACACGCTAATTCAGTTTTGCCAATAAGAAAACATGATCGTCTCCAACAACTGACCTTATTTAAATTGCCTCCTAGGACGTTGTACGTATACATGTACATCACCCCAGCATAGCGTAAACAACATAGTGCGAAATCAGATTGATTATATACTAATATATAGAACATACAGAAACAGACTAAGCAGTGTAAAAAGTTATCCAGGGGCTGACGTAGGGTCAGATCATAATCCAGTTATCGGAAAACTCAAAATAAGACTGAAAAAGATACAACAGACGAAGCCGACGCAGAAACGATATATTAGACAACACAGTAAAAACTAAAAAACCTTAGATATCCAGAAATACTTAATCTGATGGAAGAACGGAGGACAAATAAGAACAAAAATATTGACAGGTACAATGAATTACAAAGTACAATTGGATGATAGAAAGATGCAGAGAAATAGAAAAAGCACATGACAATTTTAACGCGCATAAAGTAACCAGGCAGACCTGCGGAAAATTCGGCAAGACTCGATATAACAGCATAAAAAATTATGAAAACCAACTCATCACAACTAAAGAAGAACTTAAAGAAATTTGTGAAGAATTTATTGAAAAAAATAATTGTGACAACGGAAGAGATGAAGGTCGATTAAAATCCGGGGAACGCGGACCGGACAGATTAAAGTCAGAAGTGATTAGAGCTGTCAAAACAATTAAACATGGGAAAACTGCAGGTCTTCACGGTATTTATAACGAATTTCTAAATCTTGCGGAAGATGAAAACATTGATCTGCTAACGAACTTTTTCAAACAGATATACAAGCTTATTATTCCTAAAGACTGGCTGCAGCCAGTTTTCATTACTATCCACAAAACACCAAATGCCAATAAATGTAATCAATTCCGCCTCATAAGTCTCATGACCAACATGCTAAAACTATTTCTGAAAATACTACAACACAACGAATATACAGGCGAAACAGATTTAGACGACTCACAGTTTGGTTTCCGTCAAGGAATGGGAACACGCGAAGCACTTTACAGTCTCAATATTTTGTTACAAAGATGTAAGATCAGCAGAAAACTGTGTATGCATGCTTCATAGACTTCCAGACCGCATTTGACAATGTGAGACACAACAACTTAATTAAATTACTTCAAGACAAAAGTTTTATCAAGTTTCTGAGAAATTTGTATTGGAATCAGTCTGCAACAGTTAGAATTAACGACATAATCACAAAACCTAAATAAAGAAAGGTTTCCAACGATTAGTTGCTATAACAGCCGAAGGAAATACCATGGGTATGAAAATAAACACACACTAAACCAAAACCATGGTATTCAGCAGGAATCCAAATGACCAAATTAACCTTGTTATATATATGGTCAGCGTATCGAAAAAGTTTCCAAATTTAGATATCTCGGAAGTTGGTGACACGGACACAGCTTTAGATATACGTACGAGCACATCATGGACAGAGCACGTCACCAACGAGGAGCTTCTTTGAAGAGTAGGTAGAGATAGAGAACTAATAAGAGAAATAAAAAAGCAAAAAATCTCTTTCCTTGGACACATATACAGGAACAATAAGTTCCATTTGTTTCAACTTCTTATGGAAGGGCAAATAGAAGGAACAAGAGATGTTGGACGAAGAAAATGATCCGGGACTGGACCGGATTGAAACCCATTCGCTAATTAGAACAGCGAAAGACAAAGATGAATTTGCCAGAGTTGTTGTCAACTCCAATAAGGAAGATGGTACCTTAAGAAGAAGTTTACTGAGCAATTTATTTCACGTCAATTCTGGCGCACTGTTGGCCCTTTTGCACGTGGCCCAAATTGTCGATTGAAGCTTTTATCGTACCGCGTCGAGACATTCTTGATTCTGTTTTGAAAGTAATGAACTTGAACCTGTTTTGGCTCTGAGGGCGCCTGCTGAACTCAGCCTTCTATGTGCCGTTTGGAACATAACCTCCAACGCTCTGTGCGCTCAGGATCCCGTAGATTTTACGTTGGACTTACGCCATCAATGTACCGTTCGCTTCACGAACCGAGTAAATTTAATGCAATTAACGATTTTCATTTTCGGACCATAAAGTAGTCTCCGTTACATCTTTTAAACTGTTGTGGTAGTATTTAATGAACTTTATAGTTGTACTTTTAAACTGTTGTACATGTTAACTGATTCGCAAGTAGATTTATGTGTTTTGAGGTGCACCTCAATTTTGTCTATCTGAATAACCTTAATTCTGCCTATATGCCTTATTTATGACCTTATTGTCGCATATATTTTGATAATCACCTGTGCCCTTTATTAACTGCTAGTAATATGCCATTATACTGTGGTATAAGTACTCTGTCTTGTTCTTTGTTACTTAGACCTGGATTCGTGTATTTTCTTTCAGATTACCGTGTTATTTTGAGTTGACGAATTCTCTGTAATGCCGGGATACATTTGTCATTAGTTAAAAATTCGTTGGCGCCATTTTTGGATTTTTAATTAATCTCAATACTTAAAGAACTACAGTCCGTCTCCATTGAGTTAGTCCGGTCAGCAATTGTACCCATGTAGTCACTTGATTTTGGAAGTTTGAGCCGACGAATCAATTTACGCTAACAAGAAGTTTCAGTGGTTCTTTTTTGAGGTTATAAATCATGAACGGATAGCCGAGAGGTAAAGCGTTTGCGCTCGCAATCGGCAGGGAGTGGGTACGAATTCCACACCAAGACATTGCTTTAATCTGCGCCGGCCACGGTACCAAACCTTTGTTGGTCGTTACCCCTGAAAAAGATTAGAAGAAATCATAGCTAAGCCTATGTTGTCAGTATTAAAACCCATACTTACTTGAGAATACCTTTTTTCCTGGTTATCAGCATCTCCGTTGGACGTTGCTGATCATTGTCGTTAGTTTGATTTTCGACATTACCAACCGAATAGTTATGTCGATGACATATGGACACACCGAACCATTCTTATTGATTGTTAATAAGTCGTCCATATGCCTATGGGATTTTCAAAGATTTTTCTCGATATGTTGTCTCAGAATAAATGTTAATCAACATAGGGGAAAGGATACAACCTTGTCTAACTCAATTTGGTATTTCTATTTCGTCTGTCAAGGTGTTGGCTATTTTAATGTTTGCTATTTGGTTCCAATGTAAATTTGATATTATTCTAGTATCTTCGTAATCGATTATTAATTTCTGATTTGGATACAGCAAAACATAATTAAGAAAAGTGGTTTAGAATATAAAATTATGGTTTCATGCAATATTTCATAAATATCGAATGACTTATGAAACCGTGTTTGGTAGGATTTGGAAGAGTGCTTCATAAAAGTAGGTAAATATTTGTGAAATTTTGCAACGGACTATAATTTTACATTCTACGCAACTTTTTCTGATAATATTTGTCTGTGATATGAACGGATAAGCTACTTTATCGTGATTCGTTCTAACTTTTAAAGCGTCGCTCCTAGGGCACCAACGAATATTTGTGCCAAAAATCAGGACTGCATTTTTTTAGGTTTTCTTCAATTTTTTTAAATGCCTGGGCTAGTTCGTTTGGATCACTAGTGGTTTTATTTATAACTTCAAAATTGCGTAGTTTTGAAATTATCAGTTTCCCAGCATTGTTTGGTTTTGGTTTTCTTTAATTTTATATCCAAATTCATGACTACTGGGTTGCGGTCAAAAGCTGGGCCGGGATAAGTTTTGATTTCACACCATTTCTAAATTTCTTACTTGCAAGTAGGTATGTACTCAATTTGATTTTCAGAATACAGTAACTAACCATTGAATGCTTCAGATGATATGGCTTTGAGAAATATTTTCAATTTGGCCAATACAAAATTAATAGGAGTGGTACATATACAAAATTTGAACACAAACATGATATTCCCTGGGTTAAAACTCACTGTCAGGGATATGAAACTTTAAGTACACAATTTAAGTTTTTTGATGTTGTGTATGAAGGACGGTCACCCCATTTTGTTCTTCTACATTAACTTAGACAAGAAAGACTGTAATTCTTTTGGTATAGATTTTGTCAGCTTTTTGACATCTGTATGCATATTGTTTTCCGTTCAGGTAATTATTTTTCTTCTGCAATTAAGATCGTAGCAGTGTAGAGGTGTTGGCCCGTGTTCCGAGTTACGAAGTTGAAGCGCGCCTTTTGTGCTTGCGTAGCAACCATTGCGTCAGGTGTGTCTTGGTGATGTGTTGACCTTGTTACTCTCTTAGCTCTGTGGTTCTGAGTAGAGCACAGTTACTTTGGTGCCCACCTGTGAACGATCTCACCGGACCTGATACCGATAGCTAAGGCTGCGGAAAATATACGTACACCGTGGGATTCGAACCGAGACTTAACGCTCAACGAACTGCACTATCGGGCTTCTTCTCAAAAATAATATAATACTATTATAGGAATTTACGACGCAAGTAACGTTATCAAGCGTTTTACATTATGAGAGAATAGTTTGAATGAACGAGCGACGTTAGGAGCGAGTTCTTTAAAATTCTCGAGTAATGTAGAAAGCAGATAAGGTTACGTATATCGTAACAAGGTTTATTTTATCCAATACTAATCTTTTTAAAAAAATAGGATTTTTTTTAATTAATGACACAACAGCGAGATATATATACTACTCAAAAATGAATAGGGATATTGCTGTACTATGTATTTTTGCCAAACAGAAACTAATTTTAATGTATGTAAACAAAAAGTAGAAGAAAATGCATAAAAATTAATGAACTCGAGAAATTCTAAAATCTCTAATCACCGAAAAATATCAATGTTAAAAAAATATCAACAATTAACTTCTTAGTATTTAGCATTTGACCGTCCCTAATAGCGCGTAACACCACCTCGAACTGTAATTACTGCTCTACACCTTTCTGGCATACTTTGAACACACCTGTTAATGTGTTGCTGGGGTATTTCGTCCCAAAGCAGAGGTAACGCATTTCTTAGCTCTCTGATGGTGTGAGGATAGAGAACGTGATTATCAAGCCGTCTTTGAAGCATATCCCAAACGTGCTCAATAGGATTCAGATCTGGTAAAACCGGAGGAAGAAGTAAGTGATTAGTTTCCAGATTTTCTAGTGCTTGTATCACATTCATTCCACGATGGGGACGAGCATTATCATCCAAAAAAATGATTTTTTTTGGTCCAATAAAATAGCGGCTGTCCGAAACATATTCTCTGATAATCTCGTTTTCATACCTTTGAGCAGTGACGGTTGCATCAAAGACATGGAGGTCAGTACGCCAACCAAAACATATTCCTGCCCACACCATAACACCACCACCGCCAAATGGCATAATCGGCTGGATATACTGAGGCAAAAGACTATTTTCCTGACTTCTGTAGACTCTCTGCCGTCGGCTGTCGTGGTGTATACAAAATCGAGACTCATCACAAAACATAACGAACTCCCAAGGAGTAGCTTCCAAAAGTTTTTGATTGGCCCAGTGTAATCTTTATCGCCGATGAGTAGGTGTTAGTGGTATACGCCGGACAGGTCTATAGGAAGCCAATCCTACTTCTTTTAGACGGTTGTGAACCGTCTGGTCGCAAACCTGAGTTCCTGTGGTGTCTAAATGGTTTTGCAGAAGTTGCCGAGCAGTAGAAAATGGCAGTCTTCTTGCCTGAACAACAAGATGCCGGTCTTCTCGTGGGGTGGTGATGTGCCCAGACCCACTATCAGGTCGTCTTGCAGTAGAGCCAGTTTCTCTGAATCTCGAATGTATACTGGAAATTACACTTTGCGAGCTGTTAAAGACATCGGCGATTTCTACCTGAAGGTTTCCTATCTGATGCATTTGAACCACCACATTTGCTTGCTCCCGAGAGAGATAGTTTCGTTGCATGTTTTTCAAACTTAACTATTCGATAATTCAGTAAATGAAAATGAATTCAGATAAATTAACTTAAGTCTACTTACAGAAAAAAATGCAGCAAATACAAAAATTTGTTCCACTATCTTTTTGACTACAACTACCTTCATTTTTTTGCTGTATTTTATTCGTTTATTGTACATTCTATTCTATGTATACAAAAACTGAATAAATTAATTGGCAGAAATCCATAATAAACCAATATCCCTATCGATTTTTGAGTAGTATATATATATATATATATATATATATATATATATATATATATATATATCTGCTATGGCTGTGGTGCTATCACTCAATACTGTATTTTTGGTAGCACTGTTAAGTTATGTTAAATTCGAGATTTGCAGGTCAGTCTGTGTCAAATGACAAACAAAATATAACCTTTTAACATCGAATTTGACATAGACTGACATTGTCACTAAGAATACACGTCAGTACTGCCAACATGTGATTAAATGCTAATAAAGTATCGGTATGTTATTTTTCTTAACAACACTAGTGCTGTTAAATGCATCTCAACGCAACTCGTTGCTAAAGAGTTATTATCATAGTAACATATATGTATGTATGTATGTATAATCCATAACCTCTTTTTACCTTGCGGTGTAGAGGCTGGTGCTTTATGTGCTTCCATAGTAACATAATAGGATAAAATAAAATATATTACCCAATTCACTTAGAATAAATATTTTATTAACGGAATTTAAAATTCTGAATTAACAGAATTTAAGCATATTAAATTTCCAAGCTTCTAATTAAAAATGAAATCGTATTCCAATAGAAGAACCTGCTCTCGGTTTTTCAAGACGAAAATAGTCTGCGAAATACACGAAATTCTTTGGGTTAGACTTCAGTCCGGTATTCGATATATGAAACTACAATATCCCGAGTATGTTGGTATTAGGGTGCTTTCTTACGTGACTGGTTGATATAGCGACGTGCAACTCGAACTTGCCGGATGGAAAAGCGCAACTTGGTGGCACCAGCCATTTGCAGGCTCTATGACGAATTAATCGGGTTTGGTGTGTCCCCAGTCGCTCCAGAGAGGATACCCTTTGTCAAATGCGTCGTAATGTGGGTTCTCCTGCTCATTTATTACGCGGAACTCGTTAAAATACAAATCACGTTTTATTGCAACGCAACCGCAGCCTTGTGAGAAACCACAACGAAAATATTTTAGCAAAATACTAATAACGGGGCATGGAAGATATCGATCGCACTCGTCCCTCCAGCTGTGACCTTGTTTAGTGGCTGAGACCAACGCAGCAAAGCCGATTTTTGTGTGAAATGCCTGCCTGATGCAAGTATTTATTATTAACTTCTGTTAACGAAATTAAAATTGTTGTGGAAATATTCCACATTTTATAGTTTACCTAAGTAAAGCGCAGCAATTCATTGTTGAAGGAATTACTGCGCAATTAACCCTTTTATAACTCGATTTCTTTGCTTCAAGTATCACTCATTGATTTGAAGTTCAAAGTTGTAGTGTTAACTTAGAAAGCTCCTCCGTATACAATAATGGCCAAATAATATGTTGTAAACATATTTACAAAATAGTTAATGTTAAAGTGGTTACGCTGTTAGGAAATGGGTGGGCAATTCGAGTAGTTCAAAAATGCCATGTAGGTAAAATGATTTTCTTAGAGTTAAGAGGAGCTGGTTTATTTAAGAAAGACTGAAAATTCTTGTTAAATCCAGTAAACAAATACTGCCTCTGCCGATAACGATGATGCACTGATGAGCTCTGCTTTAGGAAATCATTCTGCTGCTAAAAGATATACTTAACAGAAGCTCATCAACAATGATGTCATGAAAACATTTCAATCATACCATAATGGACACAGAAATTTATATCGAATATACTGTAGTAATAGATATTCATATAAATATGTTCAACAAATACAAAGAAGCGAGCGTTTCTCTGTAAATGTTTAGGTTTGAATCTGCGTTCAAGAGCCGGAAAGGAGAATAGACAATAGATATATACAAGTGATGTTTGCAGAACTTTATGAGAAAACGCTGTGCTACCTTCTGTAACTTATTTCCAGGAAATTTCTTACGTTGTTTTCGAATGGCTTAAAGCCAGCTGAGTAACAACTGCCATGGTGGGCAAAGAATCCCGATCTGAATCTCATTTGAACCTTTTAGAAGTAAATCTCACTAGAATTTACTCTATACCAATATGTTTACAGAGCGTGATCCAATAAAATGGTTGTTTTACACAGTATTAGTTGTAGTTCTTAATACGGAACCCTGGTACCTTGCGGTGTTGGTTTGCAGAATTTTCTCCTTTGGGTCCTATCTTGAGTCAGCACCTTCGCCTGATGCCAGTCTGCTCGTCTCTTTGTGATTGCTTTTCTTAAGTTTTGTTCCTAAGTCGGGCTGGGTCTTCATCGAGCTTGATTTTTTCCTTCATTTGTTTCTCAGTTTCTCATATTGTCTTTGGGGGTCTATCTTATATCCTTACAAGGTGTCCATGTCAACGCAACTGGGTTTCTTCTATTTTCATTGTAGAGATTTTATTTTGAGATGTTCACAAATCCTTTCAGTTCTTTGGTAATTCCCCCCCCCCCCATAAAATTACATTTTGTTGCAAACAGTAAATGGTCGTCGGCGTAACCTAAGTATTGTATACATGGAGGTTGCATGTTCTTATAACCCACTTGATATTATCGTGTTTCAGATTTGTATCGTTTACAGTATTTTCGTAGAAGCTTTTAATGGCGTTTAGTAATTTGATTTACTGTTTTTTCTAATTTGATTTTAAATTATTTACAGGATTTTTGTTATATGGATCCATTTTAGACCGCAGAATTGAAGATTGAAGCCTTTTCGAGGTAAATTTGATTAGAATTTACTCTATGCCAGCATGTCTACAGAGTATTATTCAATAAAATGGTTGTTTTACACAGTATTAGTTTTAGCAGTACTAAAGAATTTATAAAATAAGTTAATAAATGTACCTACGTTGAATGTTTTGTTTGTTTGTTTGTAATGGACAAGGTCTAGGCATGCGGAGTATCAGGTATCTTAGACACGGACTGCTATCTAAAATACTCGAAAAGATTATTAATTCAAGACTTTCCAACTCCATTGGCGAAAATTCAATGCTCCCACATGGCCAATTTGAATTCCGTCAAAAACATTCAACCACGCATCAACTCGCAAGAATTTCAGAAACTATCGAGCGTGGCAATGAAAATAAACAATATACAACAGCTATCTCTCTTGCCCTAACTAAGGCTTTCGACCGAGTGTGTACAGATCTATTACTGTATAAATTATGTCAAACCAAAATACCTACTTACCTACAGGTTATACTAAGAAACAGAGACTTATCCAGGGGCCGATTGTGGTAGCGACCACCAATCACTCATAACAAAATTCTGCCTGAAACTAAAAGTACGAAAAAGGATTAACAGCACTAAATCACTAAGCATAAATAATAAAGAAAAATTCACGGATGAGCTACGACAAAAATTCAGACTGGAACCTATATCCTATGACGAAAAGGCCACCTCTAACGCAATTTGGATGAAAACAAAAAATCACATAGTAACGACAATCAGCAAACAAGCAAATCATGCACTATTAGAAAAGAAGAAACCATGAATAAGTGATGAAACGCTAGAGATCATAAAGGAAAAAAGACTACTTAAACGCTCTGGTCTAAATATACAATGGAAAGCAGATAGATATAAACAACTGCAATGTGATACCCAAAATGCATGTAAAAGAGATAGGAACGAATATTTAAAGAACTTATGTGCAACACTGCAAATGCACGCAGACCAAAGTAACACCAAACATCTATTTAAGGCAACTAAACAAATAACTAGAGATTTATCCTCAACAACATGGGCAATAGAAAACACAGATGGAATAAAAATAACAGAAATTGACAACATGCTAGAATAATGGAGGAGATACTGCAGACAACTTTTCAGCGACATAGAAGAACAACAATATTTAACCAATGAACGTATTACAGAACTCGACCCTGACATACTAAGAGAAGAAGTAGTAACTGCCACAAAAAAGATAAGAAATGGCAAATCAACAGGGCACGATGAAATCTAATCAGAAATAGTAAAAGAAATGGACGAAATTGGCATTGAAAATATACACCAAATCTGCCAAAGAATATGGAATACCACATAATGGCCGGAAGACTCTTTCCACACTTATACCACTACATAAAAAAGGCTTAAATACCAAACACCACAATTACAGATTAATCGCGCTAATCCCCTGCGTTAGCAAAATAATGCTTCATATTATCAATGAAAGACTTAAAACATACCTATACTGGCAGATCCCAAAAGAACAAACCGGATTTATGAAAGGAAAAGGGACCCGTGAACATATATTAAATATAAGGCAACTAATAGAAAACGCTAGAGAATATAAAGTGCCCCTATATCTCTGCTTTATAGATTACAAAAAAGCTTTTGATAGCATAAAATGGGATAAACTGTAGACAATACTAGCAGAAATGGGGGTACCAAAACATATTATCATCTTGATCAAAAATCTGCATCAAAACAGTAAGGTAGTAGTAAAAATTGACAACCACCTGTCAGACAGGGATGCATATTGTCCCCCCTACTGTTCTACGGTGAATATGTTATGAGAATAACCATGGACAACTGGGAAGGAGGTTTCACAATTGGCAGGACAAAAAATAGAATTTTTGCGTTATGCAGATGACACAACTCTTTTAGCGAGTGCAGAAACTGAACTAATAAAAATAGTTGAAAAGCTAGAAGATGTAAGCCATCAATATGAATTAGAAATAAATCACAGCAAAACAAATATAATGATCGTAGACCGGAAGAATAGAGACCGTCCGGACCTGAGAGTCATAAGTGGTGAATAACTTTGTATTCCTAGGATCAACCATAAGTAACGAAGGAGCATGTGAAAAAGAAATTAGAAGGAGAATACAGATTGCACGTAACGCTGTGTATAAATTACAGTAAGTGTGGAGGGACAGACAAATCACAATGAACACAAAAAAGACAATAGTAGAAGCGCTTATTTTCCCAATAATGACGTATGGTTGTGAAACATGGACTGTAAAAATGGCAGACAGAAGACGAATAGATGCTTTTGAAATATGGGTCTGGAGACGCCTACTCAGAATACCATGGACGGCATATAGAATTATTGTGTCAGTTTTAGAAGAAATCCACAATCAAAATCGCTTCTCTAGCGGAATAAATGTAAAGATAGTAAAATACGTTGGCCATATAAATAGAAGAAACAGCAGTAACCTTGAGAGACTAGTCATACAAGGCAAAGTGGAACGAGCTAAAACGAGCGGAAGATCGCCAAAACGATAGTCGGAGCAAATAAGGGCACTAACGGGCAAATCTCTTCAAGAAGCCACGAGAACAGCTGACTACAGAGAAAGATGGCGCGAACTTGCACGACGAATCCGTAATGAATAAAAACACGAGACGATGCGCATTCATAGGGTCACGATTCTTCTGACAAGAAGAGAACGCAGGAAGATGATACTAAAATCATTCTTATCCAATAGAACTTACGCTGCAAGAGTAAATACAACGGATTCAGCTACATATAGTATCAATGCAGGAGTACCACAAGGCTCACTTCTGGGACCGATTTTGTACAACATTTTTGTTCATGACATACCCGAATCTGCTGATGCAACCCTCGCACTCTATGCTGATGATACAGTATTAATGACCCAACACGATAATAGATTAATAACAATAGATAGACTGCAAAATCAAGTTAACACGTTATATAAATGCTTCAACAAATGGAAAATACAGCTAAATCCGCAAAAATTGAAACCAATTTTTTTTCATTACGCAGAATTAAATCACCACCAAAAATTCGAATAGGAAACCGAGAAGTACAATTGAACCCGACAGACCAAACTGTAAAATATAGTCCACCTCGATACCCGACTGACCTGGGGTATACACATAAACACCAAACTTACCCAAGATTATCCTCGACTTGCAATGTTATACCCAATTATTAATAGAAAATCAACATTGCAACTGAAATGCTCGCTATTGCTGTACAAATCAATTATTATGCCTACCATAAACTACGGTTGTCCTGTGTGGGGTGCAGAAAGCACATTGATAAATTACAACGCTTCCAAAACAAAATTATGCGTATAGCACTGAAGGAAGGCTTCATGGTATACCTATGCGGAACACTCAAATCCACCGCCAAACAGAAGTACTAACAATACGCGAGTTCATAGGAAAAACTGCTAAAAGGTACTTTTCTAATATAAACGAGTGCTCAGAAGCGATCCATTACTCTGGGAAGCAGGTGCATTCACAAACGAATCAGTAGGAAATTACCGCCAGACCTATATGTGCCAGCGTAAGTGACATCAGTGACAATAGTGATGTACAAACAAATCAAACGTAAGTTAGAGTGCTGTTATTTAATTTTGATTATTACATACCAAAAGACAGTAAACAATAGACAATAACTAAATAGTGCCTATTACATGCCCTAATTAAACTTCCCTCGCAGTGGACGTTGAGACACAAAATTGAGCAAAGCTGTATTTTCGATAAACGTATATTCTGTTAGCAAAATGACGGTTAAGCGCAATGTTTTAATATTGTTGACATAATATTCTATCTTGAGTTACTCAGAATTAGGGGCGGATGGGACAACCGAGAAATCAGGAAATTTCCAGATGGACATGGGCCCAGTGGTCCGCTTTCTGCAAGCAAAAGCAATTGCTAAGGCGGCATTGTTCTAGGCTAGTTTATAGTTTTATGACTATACTTTCATAAAGACAACAAGTGGGCGTTGTGACACTAAATAATTTTAAAAATCAAAGGAAACTGTGGGTAAAAATATCTTCACGTTTATAATAATACTAAATTCAATTTTTACATAAAAAAATTGTCCTTAATGAGATTCGAACTAGTGCCTGCGAACGAGCCCGAACATTGGATTCCTTTGTTCCCCGGTGAACTACGGCTGCGCTGACTGCTCCACGCCCGCTAACAGCTATTTATTGAATAATAGATACCAGAATTGTTAGATGTAAATATAACGTGAAGAACTGGAGGAATCTCAAAAGGTGATTTTTTCGCGATTACAGACGAGGGAAGTAAAAAAAAAGATTTTTTCAGCATTGGAGATTCAGTTACGTCGCGGCATTTTCGTAAACATAAATAAAATCTATGTCACCAACGTTATTAATTGATTTATCATTGTGGTTTACTATCCTGTGTTAAAAAACAACTCATTCGCAGCATGCCATGATCAAATTGAAGTTTGCCATAATTTGATACATACCCATTGAAGCAAATGAACTATCATGAGAACTAAATTATATCTTGATTTTGAAATATTTTCCTAAAAATATACAAAACACTTAATAAAAACAATTTTTATGGACTGTTATGTTCAATACACTCATTGTTGTTGTGTACATACTATCTTTTTTTACTTCATACAAGTAAACTTAATGCAGTGTAAATTTTTGCCTGTCAGTGGAAAATGTGTTCAGAAACGAAATGCAATCTGACATTCACCTACAGACTTAAGATAAGACATGACTAGATCTTCTATCTTTATTTCCAAGGCCTGCCCTAATGAGTTTTTTTTTGGAACACAGAATAGATTACGACGGGAATTTTAAGGTAAACGGTTGATTTCACGCTTATGAACTAAGAGGATCTTATTTTTACGCTGTTTTTAATTTCCCTTCAAATAATATTCTAAAATAAAAAAAAATGTTACAGTTAGAGCTGAAACAAGATTTTAAAGACAGGTATCGTGCTTCTTACAATTAATTCTGCTTTACCAAAGTTGAGATCGATATCTTTACATTTGTGAAAATTAACATAAAAATAAAAAAATGCAATATTAAACTTCAAGGCTCTATAAATTCTTACTGGAGGGGTTTATTATAACCTAAGGAAACTATGACTAATCGGTGTCCCCCATTCTCTATGAGACTCCTGGTATAATATCCTTGTCTCTTAATTGATTTTCTGATTTTCTAAATTTCTGATTGAATTTTAATTTAGTATATCGTGACTTGTATGATATGTTAATGAAGCACTTCAACTAATATGCAAATAACTTAAAATGGCAGCGAGTTTTGGTGCCACTTTTATTAAATAAATTTGAACCTGTTTCTTGTTTAAATTTTTTTAGTTGTCAGTAATGGAGATCAAATCAATACATGAGCCAAGTAACGCCATACTCTTTCCGAGCCCAGCATCACATACCTTCAAATTTAAAAAATCACACCTTATAGTGACATCGTGCTATTTTACATGCAATCATGAAAATACCGTTAACCTAAAAATTGTTTATGCAAAATTCGAGCAAATTCTGAATCGTCAATCGATTACATGCAATATAAATATTCCACGCGAGGTTATAAATTGTGGAAAATCTTAGATTTTTAGTAAACCACGCACGTTTTGTTTGGTCAGATAAAAAGTTGATTGATTAGCTTTTGTATAGCACGTCAGCTATTGGGATGCGTGAACTCTCGAACTATAGAACATTTTAGAGTAAGCAGATTAAGTTTTCAGGCACGTTACACACCGCGGGTGTCCAGTTTTCAATATAATGATTTTTTTATATTTTTGTTAAAATTTCGAACCCAATTAGACAGCCTGCTTTGTTAATATTTTATTGGTTTGTTTTTAACTTATTATCACCAAAAGTACTTGTAGTAAAATAACGTTGTTCTAAAAAACCATGAAAAGCTCTCTATAAAGTAAAGAGGTATCTACCCTTACCTGAAGCTGAAACTAGGACAAAAATAAAATGAAACTTCATGGGACACGTGTCAAGGTTCTCAGACAACAGATGGTCGAAGACTATATTGATATCGGGACCATATCTAGGCAGGAGAGCAAGAGGGTGTCTACCAGCACGGTGGAACGACAATATAAAACGACCTGCCTGAGACAGACTGAAGAGGAAAAACTGGTAGCAAATGAGGGAGCATAAACATAAACGTTGAACATAAACAACAATGGACTAAAAATGGCTTAATGAGATGAGCATGAGAAACTAAGAGTCCACATTAACGACACGACATTCCTTCACAATGATAATTCAAAGTACCTGGGAGTGGTACGTGATGGATCATTAACTCTTCGTCAGCACCTTTCTCGAACAGCAGCAAAACTGAGTGCTCGAAATTGCATTAGTCACAGCGACTAAATGGGGCGCTTCTGCTAGCGTTTTGCATTAAGGCTTGACTGGGTCTGAAATTTTCTGTGGCGGAACATTGCACACCAGCACACATGCTAAAATATTTTTGATGTACAGCTTCATAGAGCAATCAGGATGATATCTCTCACGGAGAATTATGTATTGGCTACCTATACTAAGCAACATCGCCTTTCCTCCGCAATACATGTATATACGACTATAGTAAAATATCAAATAGGTAATGTCAAGTTACCGATCAATGAAGACATTTCTGATCTCAGACCTCAGTAACCTCAATCAAGGCACCTTACAATATCTAGGAATTTAATAGTAGCAAATAACTTTGACTTAAATGCAGAACAACAGAAGGTTATACAGCCTGAGTGCTCATCTAGATCCTACATTGGAAATAAAAAAGACATTATAGAACCAACTCCCGAGCTTGTTGACTGGCTCAACAACATGCTACTTTAATGGAATTTCTGAGGTGCAATTAATATACTTAATAGCCAAATATCTGATTGTATCTTATAGTGTCTCTTTTTTCATAATTGTTTATTGCTTTTTGTGTTTTCTTTAATTTATTGTTTTATACACTATGTACCTCATTGTATTTTATATTACCTACGTTTTCTATTAAAAAATGAAAAATAAACATACAGACATGTCAAACTCTAAAACTACTTTATTTACACCACTCATACATTGCTCAAATTCGCTAAGTCAAAGATCCATAATTGACTACATTATAATTAAAAATAATATACATCCCTTAGAGGTCATCTTAATGGGAAATTTTTTTTCAAATTATTTCACCAAGCAACTATCACAGGCATAATACAGATATAACCTAGTGAAACAAAAACATGTCCATACCAAGTAAAACGAGGATTTATAAAACATGCGTTAGGCCAGTGTTTACAGATGCCGGTAGCAGAAACGAAACGTATCATAAGAACTACAGAAATGCGTATACTAAGATCAATCAAAGGAATTTCCCTAAGAGATAGAATCAGTAATAATGGTATATGTCATAGATGTAACACAAAACATGTGGTGAGATGGATGCGAACAAGAAGACGAGGCTCGAGAGACCATATCAGTAGAATGCATAATAATAGACTGGCGAAAATAGCCATGAATGAAAAACCCCACTCAAAACGACTCCAGGAAGACCACCTAAGAGATGACAAGATTTCTGTATGTCGGGTTTGCAAGATAACGGGTGTTCATAAACAGTCGTCATCCCAGTTGCTTTGAAAAACAAAATGTTATGTCTTTGATTAATTCGTGCAACACAATGAAACGTCATTGAGTACTGTCATAGCGCATTTTTTCTTAATTTTAATAGACATACGTTTCTGAAGTCAAAACCTACCGGGATGACGACTGTTTATGAACACCCGTTATATAAGTAGTATATAGGTTGGTCAGGACCCAGTCTTAACTTAAGAAGAAGAGGATGAGACGGCTTTTGGAGAGCCTCATCTTGTTCGACAACCGCTTTCCATCTCTGTCTGTCCTGTGCTGTGATGGTCCAATTATGCACTCGTAGTGCTTTCAAATAATTGGTAACGTTAATGCGTCATCTTGTGCGATATCTGCCCCTGGTAGGAGGTCTATCTGGGATTTTTGAGTATAAACCTTTTCGGCTACTCTTGTTTTAGTTATTCGCCATATATCGTCTAACCATCATATCCTTTGTCTTAATTCATTCTACCAGGTCTTCATCTTGGAGAAGCTGATGTAATTCATATTTTATCATCGTTCGTCATCCATTTTAATTTTTGTCATATACAGGTCTAAACATTCTCCTTAATACCCTTGTCAACGACTTGGTAGTTCTTCATTTTTTGTGTAGGGGTCCATGACTCATTACTACTCTAATTACTGTTTTATAGAGACGCAGTTTGCATACGTTAGATACATTTTTATATTTTATTAGTATACTATCGGGGCGATACATGCATCTATTGCCAGCCACAACTCGGTTTTTAATTTTACTAGCCCTATCGTTGTTGTAATATATTGTTATCCCTAAGTATTTAAATTCTCAACTTCGTCATCATTCCCATGAGGACCTCCATGCCGTGTAATGAAACTTTTAGTCTTATTTTTGTTCACAATAATCCTTTCTCATAGTAGCTTCGAGTACTAAATTAAATAGAGTAGGTGACAATATATCCCCTTGCCTCACATCCCGAGTAATTTGAAAATCCTGCGAGTAATCACATCAAATTCTGCATCTCCATGTAGTACTCTGTAATGTACCCTTAGTCAGTCGCATTAATTTGGCTTACGTATAGTCAACATATAACTGTGCCTAAACTTTCAACATTTTTCTAGCAGTAATCTTAATGTATTGTAACAACCTTGCGCTTAGGCAGCTGCAAGCCACCGCCGCCGGCAGACAGCCTTGGGACGAATGAGTCATTGTTCCGGAGCTTTCGGGAACGCGCTCGAGGTCAAACACTCGCGAATATGAGTCATGCATGTGCCGGAAAAGCGAGTAAAGCCTCCATTGTCCTAGAATGACTCATTCGTGATATATAGATACGTGTCAGCAGGAATAGACAGGCAGTTCTTATCAGTTCGAATTCGGCAGCGAAGCGCGTAGAGCTCCCATATAAATGAACCGTAGTGAAATAAATAACAGATAAATAACCATATAAATCGTTAGTGTTTAAGTGGTAAATAGCCAAATAAATAATTGATGTTTAATCCAGCTCATATAAATACATAAATGTATCGTTGTTAGAAATAGTGCCTGTAGTTCGTTAGTTTAAGTAATTTGTGTTCTGCCTTGTTAATTCGTGTGTTTGTAAATAATAATAATTAATAGTTGTAAATAAATGTTTAATACAAGAAGCGTCGTATAATTTTTAAATAGCCCGAACGTAAAAACGTAACAGTATATGTCTGTTCTTTTGGCGACAACCCTTGCCGAAAATCTGCTTGATAATCATCCAAAAGCTTATCTACTAGTGGGGTGGTTCATAATATGTACAAATACTTTATAAGCAGTGTTTAAGAGGTATATGTCTTTGTAGTTGTGTAATAATGCATATTATTCCCAATTTTCAGATCTTAACGACTAGTTTATGTATCGCTTTTATCAGTTCTTCTCCTCCACTTTAACAACATTTCACGGGTATGTTGTCAGTTCCTGGTGCTTTATTGTTCGCATATGTTTAATGACTTTCTGTGCTTCTGACATGGTAAGTTATTCTATGTCTCCTTCTTCTTCATCGTCTTGTTGCTCTTCCTGCTACTCTTCTTTATTTCCATAATCTTTGGAGCGTCGGTGCTGGCTGTCACCATTTAGTATTTCTGCAGAATGTTGTGCCCATCTCTCTAATACATTATTCCTGTTGAAAAATAATTCGCCATTTTATTCAGGCATGCATTACTTCGAGGTTGAAACCTTTTTCTAATCTCATTAACTGTCTCATACATACTTTTAGTTTGCTTGTTTTTATGGCATTCTTCTAGTTGTTCCATTATTTCAAGCATATATTGTCTATTCTTTTTCTGCATAATTTGTTGATTTTCTTCTTCTAATCAGCATAGTTAGCCATTTTGTTTCTGGTTTTGTTTTTCAACATTTCAGCCGTGGCTTGTCTTCCTCCAATTTGCCTCTTTACATTCTATATGAAACTAGTGCTTATCTTCGTTTTTTATTGTCCTATTTTGGTTACGGCGGCCTTCGTAATTATGTGTTTTAAGAAGCTTCACTCCCTTTCTATATACGTACATGCCTTCCGGCGATGTTTTATTTTTTCTTAAAGTTGGGCCGTACTTTCTTCTTGGTACCGGGGTAAGTAAATTTCTTTCCTTCATTGTAATCAATAGTTCTTGAAATTATGTACCGTGTTTACCATTTACTAGAATATATTCGGAAGCACAATCAGTCCCTCTTTTAGTTCTCATATTCAATAGGCTGGTAGTAATAATTGCGTTAATTATGATATTATAAATTTGATTAGTGGTAGTTTTATCAGGAGATGTCCAGGTACCCTTGCGTATGCTTTTATGTGGGAAGAAGGCTCCTCTAAGATGTAGCCAATTGGTGGTAGCAAAGTCCACCATTCGCATGCCATTTTCATGTGTCTGCTTGTCCTCCACTTAACTCGAAAATAAAAGACGATATAGCCAATTTTGGTTTGCGCCATTAAGCTTTTCTCGAAAAAAGAGATCGAGGGTGGGGGGGGGGGGTAAATTTTCCATATATCCTATAGTTATCGAGATTCCCTATGAAAGCATAAAAAACCCACCCTGTACGTATTTTCATATTCAATATACCTTTCCTTGGCCATCTTATTTCTTGTAATGCTGTTAGTTAAATTTTTTATTTGGATACTTTCTCTACCAAGTCAACTGGGGCACCAGGGAAAATATTTCTACCACTGCTGACGTCGTCTCCGCTTAGTCCGTTCAACAATCCGAGGCTACTGTGTACTTTTAGTTGTTAGCCAACATGCCAACCCTTCTCTTTTATCTGGGTTGAGACCAGCAGGACTTCGTCATACAACCGTCACGCCTTGGCAGAGCTTACGCCGTATGATGCAAACAGAAACATAATAAAGCATAACAGACATAAAATTATGTACAAAAGCAACTTCTATGCCAACGCCATCGGAAGTAAATGTTATATACAATCTGGATGATTCTAGTGGTAACTGCTGGTAAACTTTATTATTGATGAGAGGAACAATTCTCAACATGCACATTACCTCAATTTCGGAAAATTATAAAAACTTTCAACTGCACTTTCTATTTCGTTATATTTAGCCTTTAGAGGTGTTCTTAATTTTATAGTATAAAATAATTAATTGTAGAAGTATAATAAAATCAGGCCTTACTGGATATACGAATATGAAAGTTTCAAACGTAAGATAGAGCGCAGGCATCAAAGCAGCTTTTCTTGCTCCATGAGAGAACCCGTTTGTTTACAAAAGCAGCTAAAGTATTTTAAACTAAACTTTGCAAGCACTGCGTCAGTAAACACGAAAACAGAAGTTATTCGACAGCTCTAGCTAACCCTCGTAAATTGTAATACCACAGCTACCATAACTCCGCATTTCGAGAATATTTGCAGTACGCATTTGCCTTTAATACCTTTCCGGCACATGCAGCTTTATTTAACGAGCTTTTGGCGGAAGTTGTGCACCAAGTCTGAAGCGCCAATAAATTTTCCTATGTGTTCGTCTTCCATCGCCCGGCATTTATATCGAACTTTACGACGTCGCCTTAACCATCAGTTTTCTTCATGTCTCATTTTTATGTGCAATGTATCTGCGTATGTAAATTAGATGGAATCATTATCCATTACTTGGCCATTTATGCTGTGCAATCGCTACTTTGCTCAACGCCAAAGTGGTTTTTATTCAATAATAGGATGAGTCGGTTTTATATCTTCAATTGCTTCTTAACTACCAGTTTCACTGAATAAGTCTTGCATTATCTTGAAATTTATCGCGTGATATAGTGGAACACAAATAAGCCCTTTGCTCCACTGTAGTTAAACTCAGATGATAGACGCAGGGGAAGTAGCCTATGCATTTTACTCTGGAAATTTTGGCTCTGCAAAAATTTCTGTATGAAGATTTTTACGACGTCGTAAAAAATTATTGCTCTTCATAACAAACGATTCAGTGCGACATTATTAGATTTTCAATTCATATTTGACCTACTTCTAGAAATACAGACTATGTCTGCAGTTGCATGGGAATTACAATGACAATATCCCTTATGCAAATTTAGTTAGAAATTTGCCATGGTAACGGCGAAAATTGATAATCGGAAATTTACCGGAAAATTTCCACTTATGTCACTGTCATCACAAAAAACCGTAAACTATTAGTACTTACAGTGTGTTTCACTTTACATGGAAGCACCCCTGTATTTTCTTTGTTTTTGTATGAATCGATTTGAATTTTTTACCAGTTGTACAACTCACCAAGAGGCATCTATTCATGTCCTTGAGCGCAAATGACGTTATTAGCCTGGCCTACTACGATCAAGAACATGGGTCCTATTGTCAATATTTTGCATCGCGTTCGAGTTACAGCAAAAAGTTATTAAAAAAAGTTGTTTAGAATCAAAATAATACCCCAAATACCGATTTTCGTTTAATAATTCGAATTTTTAATTTTCATCCATAAATTTGTCAAAGTCCCAAATTTCAACTTTTAATTTGGTATCAAATGGTGCCATGAAGAACCAACATTTTCATTATTGTTGCAAACGTCATTAGCTTTTAATAATGGCTGAATTACGCTTAACTGTAGCTGAGAAAGTAGAAATAATTAGAATTACTGGTGAAAATGCAATATCCAATAGAGAAGTAGCTAGAATATTTAATGGAAGGCATTCAGGCGTGCACCTATTTATCCTGGAACTATTTCAGAAATTAATCAATTTTTTAATTTAACTGGAAATGTTTTTAAGCCCAGACCAAGAAGAATAGTTCGAGAGCATCCCTTGGAGGAAATGATTTTGGCGGTTTATGACGCTAATCCTCCTGAGATATGGCATTAAATGTAACTATTGCACCATCGAAAATTTGCCGCTGCTTGCATCGTCAGAAACTAAGTGCCAGGAAAAATAGGTGTACGCCCCTGGATGCCTTCCATTAAATATTCTAGCTACTTCTCTATTGGATCTTGCATTTTCACCAGTAATTCTAATTATTTCTACTTTCTCAGCTACAGTTAAGCGTAATTCAGCCATTATTAAAAGCTAATGACGTTTGCAACAATAATGAAAATGTTGATTCTCCATGGCACCATTTGATACCAAATTAAAAGTTGAAATTTGGGACTTTGACAAATTTATGGATAAAAATTAAAAATTCGAATTATTAAACTAAAATCGGTATTTGCGGTATTCTTTTGATTCTAAACAACTTTTCTTAATAACTTTTTGCTGTAACTGTAACGCGATGCAAAATATTGACAATAGGACCCATTTTCTTGATCGTAGTAGGCCAGGCTAATAACGTCATTTGCGCTCAAGGACATGAATAGATGCCTCTTGGTGAGTTGTACAACTGGTAAAAAATTCAAATCGATTCATTCAAAAACAAATAAAATACAGGGGTGCTTCCATGTAAAGTGAAACACACTGTAGATATTAGTTTCGTAATTTTTTTAATAAAAATGTTTTCTTTACTGTGTTTTTTCATTCGTGATATTTTCTATCAAAATATAACGCGTGCTTAAAAAATTTCCCTATGGAAATATTTGGAAATATGTTATGCAGCTATTTTTTTTCAACAAAAGCATTCGTGCATGCGAACTGAAAAAATAGCTGCAGAACATATTTCCAAATATTTCCGGAAATTTTTCAAGCACTTGTTATATTTCTACTGACTATTTCCCTCACACACTTTGAGCCAATCAAATTTTTAAAATTTCTGAGGTTCATCCAATTAGATCCCAATTATGCGATAATTTTACAAGAGTGCAAATTGCCTCGTCAGTTAATTAGTGACGCATGAATGGATTAACAGTATTACAACTGCCCCTACCTACTATCTAGCAAAACCACTGCCAAGGGAAAAGGTTTGGAAAAACTAGCGACAAAATAAGACTCTGTTAACTTTTGTTTGGGAAATAGTCTGAAAAATACTCCTCCTGCATACCAAATTGATTCTAATTCTCGACAATTTGGCATACATTAGGGATATTACTAATGAAAATAATAATAGTTTTTGTTATATACATGCATAATGGTAAATAGAACATGAAAATTTAATTACATTACCTATTCTGAAACTAGTACTATACTTTGTAAATATAATTTATTTGCACGGTCTCTCATATAAACATTATTATTGACTTTTTATACACACTATATTAACCCGTATGCCATAGGACATCAGTATTTCTTTTTCTACCACTTTTATCTTTTGCCTTCTATCACGTTAAGCCTCTCGTTCAGGTTGTGTGTTGCACCCACTTTTCGAGTCATTTTCCAGCCGCTCCTCTACAACACCCATCCTGGACAAACTCTTCAGTCTGTATTTACTGATTATTTGGATCAGTTCCTGTATTAAGATAAATAACAGTCGAATTAAGCTAGTAATGTGAATTACATTAATTCACAAAAAACCATTGCAGTCCTTAACATTCGAACCTACTCTTCGAGGGGAAATCTTATTTCTAGTCATACGATTTAACTACTCGATTAAGAACAATATGTAACACAAGCGCTTTTCGTTGTATTATGAAGTGGAGAGGAAGATGTAAGGAAGCAAGCTCGATAGCGGTCAGTGACGATATATGATGATGCTTCGATAAAATTAATTCACGTTGACATATTAATTCAAAATGAAGTAAATTACATTTATTACTTATATCAAATTGAAAAAATTCTTAGATACTATTAATATCAAGCTACCAACACATTTGGAAATTAGTCAAATTTAATAGTGAAATTTTAATTAGATGGCTATTTAAAAATATAGTAGCATTTTTGTAAGTTCATTGTAATTTTTTCGCGATATTAATATTTTATCTTTTAAAAACAGCCTTCTTAAGTAGAAATCTGTAGACTTGCATGCTTTTAATCAAGCCTTTTCTAAGCGCTTTTACGTAAGTAATCTATTTATCACCTATTATTTATAATCGTTTCAAAACGACGTTGCAATTGAAATTGTAATTGCATTAAATTAGAATATATTCTATTGAAGATGTCCATTCGTCTATCATCAGTGGCCAATCTGGTTCGCAACGGAAACGGAGATTGAAGCCAGCTTCTCATTCTAATCTAGATTGCTTGTTAATAGTAGCATTGTCGGGCTGCACATAATCAGTGGAGAGGTTCTGATTGTAGATGTCCTTGTTTTTGGTTTTACTATTGATTATTCCATTTTTGAGGAATCATGATATTACGTATTTTATATCCCATTTTTTTAAGTCTATAAAAAATTAGATGAATGTTGAGACATTTGAAAACAATGTAGAGCAAAACAGTATGCGCAAGTCTCAACAAGAATGTTGGTAAATTGTGTAATTCTGAAATTGTTTATAATTTTGGTACTGTCATACAGAGTGCTTTATCAGCGCTATGACAAATTCTGACAGATTAAAGCTAAAGTGATTATGGAAAAAATGTTATATGAACATAACTGTGAAGAACGATAGCACAACTTACTAAAAGAAGTTACTTATGTCATATTTGAGCAAAATTTCCGAAAATAAAATAAATCAAGAATCTGTGTATTTGCGACTGAAGAGAATGCCGATATTGTTTCATATGTGATTAAAGGATCGGTTAAATGCTGAAACGTATAAACATGTTTTTCCATTGAAACAAAATAATAACACTTAATATGGTTCGGAATGTGTGCTGACAGCACGTAATTCTTAAATAAATGCTTGAAGCAACTTGTATATCAAGGTAAAACTATTACTAGTAACCATTTATGGTAGTTACTAAATATTATTCAGTTTATAGCTAATCGCATAAATAATTATGCGTAAATGGTTTAGTTGTAATATCTTCAATGAAGATTTTTTTATTTGAGGCAAGCATAAATGCAGAAGGCATCTGAAGGTTTATTATAATTTCTAAATTGAATTTGTAATCTCCTCCCTGAAATAAATTTGTATGATAAATATTTATAGTATATTGTAAATTTACAGCTACTTGTACCTTTGTTCATATACAATTTGTTGAAAATCTCATCAGTTTTTACCACGTAGTTTATCATAAAGTTAATGCATATCAGTCATTCTTATGAATAAAACATTTCAAAGTATTATTCAACGACAATATATTCATATCAGCAGTTCAAATGGTAGGTGATCTCCAGTAGGAGAGGCGTAGAGAGAACTTGTTTACTATTACTTTTATCATGGTTTTTGAAAAAATATTATGACTTGTTTTCCATATATAGGGTGTATCTATAAGGTCCGTACAGCACAAATTCCTGAAGCTAAATTATGACGATCTAGCCCATCTTACCTTAGTCCAAAAGTCCAACATTTCAAAATATGTTTTTTTTACTTTTCTTTAAATAGTTATCTTAGTAGCAGAATCTGTACGAAAGTTTTTATTAATTATTGTTTTGGAACGAAAAAACCAGATCTGATCACAGTTTTGATGTACCTACATTGCAGTACCAATAGCATTTTGTAACTTTTGGCATAACTTTTTTGTTACTCGGTGTATTCAATTTTTAACAAAAAGTTCTTATTGCCTGGCATTTTTTGTCCAAAAAGGGTATATTCCGTAGTGTCGCTCCGAGCAACCGTTTCTGAGATAATTGAATTTCAATGTGTTATTGCGTACTCAAACTCGTCGTTGCCTTCGTTCACACTTTATCCAGGCGTAGGACCAGTCCAAAAAAATTGGAGCGTGGTTAAGGACGAACGGGCCAACAACAATACAAAATCTACATAACAACGTATATGTTCAAAATGACCTTCATTTGTAAGTACACGAAGATTAGTTAGACGGAGAAAGTTGAAGTGCACCTTTTTCATCATCTCTGCATGTAACCGTAAAACATTTACTGAATTTTGTATTCGTGCCTAGAATTCTTCTTCGGTGTTTATAGGTCTAGAGTATACTATTTCTAAGAGTTCCGCATAAAAAGTAATCTAACGGCGTTAAATCCGGTGAACCGGACAATATGCAGGAGCATCATTTCCTCTGTCGATTCATCGATTTCGAAAATCCTAATTTAAATGATTTCTAACATTTAAAGTGAAGTGTGGAGGTGCACCGTCGTGCATGAACCACATATGTTGTCTAGTAGCCAGTGGAAGATCATCCAATAAATTTTGAAAATGTACTTTGACGCATTCCAGGTAATTTAAATCATTTTATCTTCATCGGTGTTGTTATAGACTATTAACCACATTAATTTTAGTATCGTTAAGAGTTTCAGTACCCCATTGAGTGCTGTAATGAATATTACCGCACTCAGTGCACTCCTTTTATATAAAAAATACATTGAACCAGAAGTTATTGATGACTATAAAATACTAACCAATACTCGTTTGATTGTCGCAAAACTCGGCTCACGGCCTCGTTTTGGGAATCAAACTCGTATCGTTAAGATGCTCATAATTAAACTTGCATGGTTAATATCTACAAACGAGGTGGTAAGATGACATAACCAATTATAAATCTATTAATGATTCCTGTCTATACGTTGATTTCAAATTTACTTTTACAATACTTCCTTCGTAAACTAAAAAATGTCCTTACTACCAATTATTTCTAGGTTCTACCATTTCTTGACGTAATTTGACTGGCCTGTAGGTGTAGGGTAGGATGTTAAAGCTTGAACCGTATTTTATCGTTCTTCGTGTTTCAGACATTTGCGTAATACCAAGACGGTCTATATTGTTCTAGACCATGACACAGGCTCTGATGACAAATTTTCTGGTACGCCATTCCAGGAAACATTTAAATACAACTGATGTGAACTGCCTTGTGAAAATAGTTTTTCACTGTGTGAATTCGGATTTTGTACCCTTATTTTAGGAAACAAAATTGTCAATTTCCAACCAGCGGAAGGTAATTGTTATTACCTCCCGGCGGGAGCCAATATTTTTTATCTCGCCATGGATACCACACCAAAACTGTGCGACGTTATGTTCATTTGAAAATTAGACAAAATTTCATAAAAGAAATCTAGAGCCATTATAATAATTTACTAAAGCAACATTTTTAAAATTTTTCATTAAAGAGCATGCGTTCCAAGAAAAACTTATATGTATCACTGGTTCATTTCCTCTTTTGTGCTTCACACGCGGAAGAGGATATATTAATAACTACTATTAAGGTATTAGCCCACATAAACAATATACAAATTACAAAAGCTACTAGAATCGCATAGAAAATGAACAGGCTGTATATTTGACGTTAAAAACTATTTTAAGGCAGTTCACATCAGGTGGAAACATGTCTTTGAAGGTGTGCGTACGAAATTGCAAGTCAAATTACGCTCCATATATTGCTTATTCAAACTTCCATCGAATGAAGCAGTGGCTTTTCTTAACGACTGGGAAAAATTTATGCTAAAATGGATTATCATAATAGTATATTATGTATCAAGTACGCAAAATAGAGTGTTAGGGGACGAATCGTTTTTAAAGACGAGGCGACGAAGGAGCCAAGCCTTTAATGAGAGGAGTCCCCTAAAACTGTTTACGTACGTGATGCATACAAGATTTTTTGGTATCAGCTCTGCAAATTGTCTGCTATAAGTCAGAAAAATGTAAATTATTTTCAATAAAAAAATATACGGTACCCCCCACCCAAGAAAAGCGCCCTTCCGTGCTTTCCAAGAATACTTTGATACTCAGCATCACTCCGTTTCGCTAATACAATGAAATGCCATGAACCAGTTATTTATAAAAAAAAACAAAAAAAAATTTTTTTGCCGACGACCATAGCTCAAAAGTTGATGTTGCCTTCATTTTCGGAGGACCTATCGTATGAAAACGATCCAAGACTTCAGGAAGGTTCTTGGCGACCGGAATCGTGTACACATACGAACATACATCCCCCGCACAGCACGTTTAGGCACCCCCCAATACGGGGGATTGATCTAGTGGACTGGGATCTTCACCAAAAGATCCGCACCGCCGAGACGGAGATTTGATATAGTGGGTTCATTAGTCGGTTGGCTCGAATTTTAGAGTTATTTGACTCAGAGTGGTTTTCGATATGAGGGAATTTCAATACTTCGTACACTTCGTGTCGAAGTAACTCACATTTCTAATGCTAAGTTACCTTTCAGTTCGCTAAAATCCATTAAGGTACAATCCAAAGGTGCACGTTTTTTCGTTACTAAGGCAATTTCTTAATTATTTTCCATATATTATTTATTTATATCGCACTCAGCCAACAGCCGTTAGGCCAATTATAGGCGTCGATGTGCATTTATGGGAACTTCCAACCCCAACTGTCATGATGTTGTTATACCAGCCGGGACCAACTTTTTCTGTGACAGCCGTATCACGAGAGAAAGAGCGTTGCTTAACTCTGCTGATCGAACGTGGACGCTTGTTTAAGCTACACCACCCGGGACCTATAACTGGCTATTGTCAGTGGCGTTTTTTTTCAAATTATTTAAAAATAAAGTGATGCCAGTGACATTTAAAAAAGTTTGCAGACGCTGATGATTAAAAGGCAAAGTTACAAAAAAAAATAATTGCGTGCACCTTTGGATGATCGTAATGGTACTATTCCGCTAGTCCACTAAAATAGCATTTTGCGGACTCAAACAAGCCTGTTAAAGGTGGAATACTAGCTCTATTCATCCATTTTCTGTTTACATGGTCAAATTCTGCACATTTTCTTCATATTCTAAAGCGGAAGAAGTGGAACACAAATTAGCAGATTTTTATTTATGAATATTCAAATTTAAGCTTTATTTAAGTTAAAGGACTACTATGCGGCCTTTATCTACCCCATGGTGTATAAAATACAATGTGAAACGTTCCCGGATATGTGCAGTTGTTCAGAAAGAGAAAGAGATGTCAACCAATTTCCAATGGGCCTAGTCAAGAAATCCATCATGGCCGCGATCATGGTGTAACCATGGCCGTGATCGTATATTGTTGCTGGCACTGTCAGTCCATGTCAAATTCGAGGTTAGCAGGTCGGATTTTTCGTCAGTCTGGCACCAACTGACGCAAAACCTAACCTCGAATTTGACATAGGCAGCGTCTTCAACAATACACTTCAGTACTACCATTCGTGCCCTTTGTGGGCGCATTTCTTATTGGTTGAATTTGAGGTCCGCCCACAATGCCATTATGCGGAACGTTACACCTTGTATTCTATGCACCATGACCTACCCATTAGGAATTGTTTTTCAATCGAATACTACGTTGAAGTGCAGCACTGCCATGTAAATAACAACGATTTAAAGTTTTTTTGTTTTATTTTGAACTTGCATGAATCAGGCTGACAGAAACCGTACACTGGCAGATTATGAATTTAGTAACGAAAACTAATAATTTAGCCGGGGTCGGTAGCTCAGTGGTAAGCATCCTGACTACTGATCTAAGGGTCGCGAGTTCGATTCCCGGTCCCGGTGAGGTTTTCAAAAATAAAAAATGCAGATGAAAGCCTCTACAGAATGCCATCATTTGGAAGTGATGTAAAACCGTGGGTCCCATGTTACTACGATGTGTAGCATGTAAAAGATCCCTTGCTAGGGTTGGAACTCCTTAGTCTCGCCAAAATTCTAAGTAGGACTTTGACCATATGACCCAAGCAGTCGGTGTCTAAGGTACCTGGTACTCTGCATGCCTAGACCTTGTCCATTAACAAACAAACAAACAAACAAACTAATAATTTTTTATTAATGGGTTGCGAAGCAACGTTGCTAGCCTTCCAAAGCTCGCTTTATAGGCCCAGCGTCACGGCCTAGGACAATATAGATCACCTTGGTAATACGCATTTTTTAAATTGTTTGGTTTGACAATTAATGCGTTGCGCATATTAAGACATATTTTCATTATAGTTCAAATAAATCCAACGTCGTACGATGGTATCTCATCTGCGTTATTCAGTCATACGTGAATATTGATCGTCGAGGGCACAACCAACGCCATTTGATGAAAGCAAACTGTCCAAGGGAGCTTAAATGTTTCAAATAAATTTTGTACTATAACTTCATGGAGTTAATTAGTTTCTAGCGCACTTACAAGAGTTCAAAATGATTACATTAAAATATATATCAAGTGGGACTATTAAAGCGGAGCGCGCAGTTAATGAACTAATGCAAGTTCATGCATAATTTCTGAGCAGGTGCAACGTCATTGTACAATAAAAAGTGCCATAATAAAGTTCGTTTAGCCTTTGATGTGTTATCTTTGAACCTACGAAGTATACTGCAAAGTTAACAGCTTTGGGCCGACCTTAACAAAAATCAATAGGAGTTCTGCCGCGGGGTTTTGCCGTGTCAGCTTGCGAAGTTTAGGGCGTCAAATACGTTCGTGGGGATGCATTTAGTAGTTTATATAATTATTCCATTTATCTAATATGCAAATAAGTCGCAGAAACACACTTCCGCGGAATTATATGTACAAGCAGTTGTAATTGGGCCTTTGCACAAAGGGCGAAATGATTGAGTTATTAAGGATTGCACATCTTATTTTAGCTGCTTATGCATAACACATTTAAATTTCTAATTTAAATAATCGATTTAATGTCAAACTGTATGTTCCGAAATGCAGCTTTGCAATATATTTGCATAAAACACTAGACATAACGTAAAGCTCAGTTAAAATTTAGTGCGTGTTAAGGTTTTGAGATATCGATCGAGCTTTAACACTTGAATGTGCTTTTTATAATTCATATGGAATAGCAATATGTAAAAAATAGCACATACTTTTACCTATTAAGTAAATAAAAATAATGTTTAACCCCGTTCACATCTATTTTGTATGAAGGTTGGCCACGGAAGTTTCCCTCCCCAATTTAGTTGTGTAAAATTATTTTTTTGTATTTAAACGAGGCATACATTTGAGGTTATGGTTTCCAGATATATTCAGGTTAGAAAATTTAACAGAAACAAAAAATATAACTTTAATAATTTTTATGTATGTATGTATCCTTTTTGTTCTTCCTTTTATTATATGCTAGTGGCCCGTTCTTAACCACAAAGTGGTTCTATGAGCCCTCTTTGCCCTTAAGCCGGGTAGGTGGATAGCCTTGCTTAGAAATTGAGGAAGAGTTCCCTTATTTGGGATTAACGTCTACCACAGGTGTTAGCGTGGTAGCCAGGGAGTGTACGATTTTTAAAATTCTATAGTCGCCGGAAATCGAACCCGGGCTTGTCGCCTGAGAGGCGAGCATTTGTTCGCTGGGTCATCCGCCTATAAATTCTCGTATTTCTTCTTCTGATCGTTAGAAGAGTTTCGCCTCTGGCGTGGTTTACACTTTGAGTTACCGTGCTCTTCTATCCCTTCCCTTGCAAAAGAGTTTCGCCTCTGGCGTGGTTTACATGTTCAGTTATCGTGCTCTTTTGCTTTTTCTCCTAACGAAGCCCCTTACGAAAGCGGGCGAAACGGTCAATAATGACACCGCCCAATCCTGAAAGTCGTTTGTTACTTAATGATAATGGCCGTGAAAGCCCCCAAAATTATTATATGTTCCGTTTACGGTAGTATTTCGTTCTTTACAATCTATCAGCAGAATTCCTTTGCAATTCCAAAATATTGTGGCCATTATTTTTTTCGTTGATGAGACTTTGGCTTTCCTCTGTGGTGGTTCTCCTAGACAACGCCACTCCATAGATTCCCTTTTTGAAAGAGGATCATAATAAAGAACCATAATTTCGTCCCCGGTAACAATGGAATCAATTCTTCTTTCTTGTTATCAAGACACCTTGCACTAATCTTTCTCATGCGTAATGGTCATGGAGAATTCGAAGGACAGTTGTTTTAGAGAGCATGGTCCTTGCTGCAATTTCTTTTGTGTTTAAACGGCGATCATTCATGACCTCTGCTTCAACTAATGCAACATTTTCTGGAGTAACCACTGTTACGGGTGGTCCCTCATCTGCCCATGCGAAATAACTTAGACTTAGACCATTCTTTTATCATGGAGAGGTGAGAAGTTCCCATAAATACATCAAATCGTTGTTAATATCTGTCGGAGTAACAACTTTTTTTGTGAGAAACTTGATCACAGCACGACATTCAATTTTAAACATTTCGAAAAAATGCTTGACAAAACTGTGATTTTCTTAACGGTCAATAAAATACTATGTTATGTGAACAATTCATTTTTTTGGCATAGCCTGCTAAAATATCAAACTAAATAATGCACTTGAAATTTTCACTATATTGTCATCGAAAATAGGGGAGGCTGGGAATACATGGATCTTACCTCGTATGTGTCCAATTTCAGTAATTGTGTAATTGAAGACATGTTGAATTAAGTACATGGAAGGTCTTACAATACTTTAGATTTTAAACATTTATCTACATGTACTATCAAAATAAGCAGTCAATTGGGCAACAATCTTTTATTCTGTAGAATGACATAAAATTTGTGGGAGGTTATACAGGTTATACCAGAGCCGGATCTAGGTATTTTGGCGCCCGGAGCAAAGTAACATTTTGACCCCCTCTTGTCCCCGGTAGGTTTAGTTATAAAAAAGTATGGGTTATTACATGGGAGCTATGTAGTCCAGGCAATGAAGGCCAAAAACGCTGATTAGAAAAAATAAATAGTATACTTTTGAAATTTGGCATAGGTAGTTGTTGGGGAGAGTGTCCTGTATAATATACTAAAAGTCCCCGTGCTTGGGAGTGTGCTAGGGGGGGGGGGGGCTGATGTTGTAAATATCTCGAAAACTATGAGTTTTAGTAAAAGCACTTTATGTACAAAATTGAACTACATAATATTTCCTACAAAAATGATCTGTATCATATTTCTGTAGGACTAATAGTTTCGAATTTGGAGGGGAATAAAGAATGACATAGTTTTAAAAATTCTCATTAAATGCACTTCCAGTAGTAAGTGATACGACAACAATAAACCTTTGTGATCAGTATGTAGCCTATGTTATCAATGGGGAAGACTGCACTGTGGTTTTTGATGGCTATGAAGATGTTAACACCACAAAGCAAGCAGAACAGGGGCAAGGAGGCACCACGAAAACTTCTGTTGTTATTAATTTTGATGAGAACATGATTGTAACCGTTCAACAGGATCATTTTCTCTCAAATGAAAATAATAACACCAGGCTTATTCAATCGTTACAGTTGCTAGAGAAAGCAACAACTAATCCTACTGTTGCTCTAAGAGGTGAATATGTGGACTTGGTCGTGCTACTGACTGCTTTGACACCGCCAGATAGTAACATGTACTTCTTGTAAATGGCAGGGAAAAGGCAGAATCTAAATTATGTTCAACGAAACAACTGCAAGAGTTTTGTTTTTCTCAATCCACCCTCTTTATTCATGCCTTCGGAGGATGCGATACAAAAAGCAAAGCAACAATGGTCACCGTTCAAAAAACAACCTAGTCCAATGAGAGTCATAATGTCTAATTGCTGAAATATTTTATAACCCCTCACCGACATCTACTGCTGTGTCAGAAGCTGGTGAGAAGATGTTCCTAGCTTAATATGCTGCCAATGCTAATCAGCATGATTTGAATAACCACCGGTATTCATCATTCATCAAATCATCAGCCAAGGCCAAAGCTGATCTTTCCTCACTTCCTCCAACCAGAGGCTCAGCAGAGCAAAACTCGTTGAGAGTATACTTGCAGGTTCAACAGCGGCTCGATAACAGCTTACCTCCTGACCAGTGGGGATGAGCCCGCGGAGAGGATCAATCTCTTTTCCGAGTAACAACAAAGGACCCGCTGACCCCTGACACCATTCTGAACACCATATTTTGTTACTGTACAACTGGGTGTGGTGGAAGATGTGGATGTCGAAAAGCAGGTATTAAATGCTCATCGATTTGTGGAATCTGCCACGGTACGTGCACCAGCAGTATACCAGAAGAAGAGGGGTTTCAAAAGGAAGACGACGATGCAGAAGATGTCGATTAGGTATTCTTTAATACACACATATAGAGTAGCTAGATAAAGAAATAGACAAGTAAAACTTCATGTTGAGAATTATTAGCAATAAGAATGAATAAATAAATATCGATTGTCTTAAAAATTTTGTATTGGTTAAGGGTATCTGAACATTCAAAATATGTATATACTGTGCGTCCATAAAGTCTTGCACAAATTCATTTAAAATTCAGATATTGCATTATTGGAAAAACGCTCAAACATATCAATTAGTATTTTTAGTTGCGCATTTTTTAAAGTAAAAAGTTAGTATACAGGGTGTCCCAGGTAAGAGATATGACGTCATGTAGGTTTGTTTTAAATGGAACACCCTCTATATTGTACCATTTTCGAATTCTATGTTGAAAACTGAACACTTTTTGTATAAGCAACTATATCTCTAAATTCAGCGGTTTTCGAAATATTGACGTTTGAACATTGCAGATTTGGAACATTTACGCAGCTGTAAAAACCAAACGGTTTCAATTAAAGCGAAACGGGTGGTATCACCCGGAGATACATTTTTTATTTGGATCGAAAAATTTTTGCAAAAGAAAAGAAGGTAGTAAGAAGATGAAGGTCTAGTTTGAGAAATAAGGCTACTTTGAATTTGAAGATTTCAACTATTTATAATTGGAAGATATTAAAATCAACATACTTTAGCTCGATTTTCCTCAAATTTCGGAAATTTCATCTTTTTCGAGACAGTGGCCACAGGCATTTCATTTACGTTCTTTAAAATATCAGACTGAATGTGTATTTTTGTGTTATGTAACTTTTAGTTCTTACATTTTAATACAACAGTTTATTTTTTTATTGAGGATAATTTCAAGTTGCTTTTAGGACTTCTTAGAATTACATCTGTTATAGCTCAATTCAAGATTCGTAAAATCAGAATTTAGTAGTACATCGAACACAAGTGGCATAGCACGATTTTGTCCGACGTGTTTAAAAAATGTTTTCTTAAAGTTTTCTAAAAGTGGTAGAACAAGCCTCATGGAACGAGTTTTTATACTATTTTATTCAATTTACATAAAAATTATTAAACTTTGAATTTGGACGTTTCATAAATCCGTCAAGAAGCTGCGTGGCGCAGATGGGTAAGCGCCAGGCTTGCATTAAGCAAGTCCTCGGTTCGAATCCCGTTGGTGTCGGAATTTTTCCGTATCCTTGGTGATTAGAATCGGGCTCAGTGAGACCATTCACAGTTGGGCACCAAATTAACTGTGCTCTACTTAGAACCACAGACCTAAGAGATAGAGTAACAAGGTCAACACATCACCAAGACACACAACTTACACAATGGTTGCTGCGCAAGCACCAAAGGCGCGCTCCAACTCTGTATCCCGAATCCGGGGCAAGTTGAGCATTGTACCGCCAGATGCCAGCGCATAAAGCACCAGCCTCTACACCGCAAGGTAAATGAGGTTACAGATTATACATAAATACATACATAAATCCGTCAGTTTGAAACACAGGATGCTATTTCAATGTTTTCTTACAATAAAAAACAATGCAAGAACAATGCTTTTTAATAGCCACATTAAGACATCAAACTAGAGTTATAAATTTGTGAAAGCTTGCTTTCCTTCATTTTGGAATTACCAAAAACAGTTTTTCAAATTTTAATAAGTTTGTAGTGTTATTTAGTATTATTGTTTATAATAAAAAAAATTCTACTCACTGTATAGGAGGGCGGCTTTTGCGCCCTACTTTTACTAATGTTGAGCATCTTGTACAGTATTTTGATTTTTAGCACTACTGAAACACATTGATTATTAAAAAGTGATGGAATTTGATTGGATAATAAGAGATAGTTGTACTAATTACACCGCGTATTAGACAGTTATATTTCAGATTACTATTAGTTTTGTTAGGCTCAAGTTTCTTTGAAATTATTAATTTACAAAATATCTACTAACACCACGCTTCATCCCATAGTCATGTAGTCTCAACGTTATCAACATTTTCTTGTATTTATTATAATTGTTATTTACTGCATTAATTTAAAGTCGTTGTAATTATATTAAAGCCCTTTTTATTTTGGAGAATTTCTAATTTTGCTAATATTTATTCTTGTCCATACATATAGAATTTGCCAGTCATTTCATATTAAACTTCTAGGTATATGAGTAATAAGTTACTTAGGAATATAATAGCCCTTCCCAAATACATACAAATTTATTGGTATTAAATTAAATGGAACTTTGAAAATTTAATTTATTTTTTAAATTTTTCTAGTCAGTAGCTATAGCTACTTTATTAGAACTTCATCACATACGGTAATGTTAGTTGTGTTATTGACAAGTACTTCAAGTTTATAATGCATTTATAATATAAATTGGTGAACAGAGAGAGCAGTCCAGAACTAACATATACGCATTATCTAAATTGGATGCATAATGTAGTTTTAATGGAATTTTGTTTGCCTTATTTGAGACAAAACTATTAATGGAATATCCACAAGTGTGATATAAGTGATTATCGGTTTAAATTAGCTTTGCCAATTAAACTTTTACCATAATACAGGATTATCGATTTTATGAGTGTAATGTATTCATTCGTGCAGCAGCATATCATATTTGTATTATTATAGTAAATATTAAGCAATTAACGTGTAATAATTCCATATATGCTATTAAATTTGATTACCCACATAGTAACTTGCCAGAATGAACAATAAAAATGAAATTGTAAATATTGTAAATATAATGAATGTTTTGATGCTAGAGCCAAACACTGAAGGTAAAATGCATATTCCATCCTCTTACAGACAAAAACAGATTCCGATATCCCGATCTCCACTGTTTGACATGCATAGATGCATGCGTGATTAACGTATAGTATTTTAAGGTTTACAACAATTGACCAGTAAATTATAAGTATAATAAAATAGATTATAAATAGCATAGTTATTTAAGCTATTTTGCAAAAATCCCAATGTCTCTTCTGTCGGAATTATACATAGGGCCTTGAGAAATGTTCTCCGGGTGCGGTCTTGCTTCATATGAGCTCAATGGAGTCAGCTATGTGCAAAAATTGTAATACGAATCTCGGGTTAAGCCAGACCGAGGCTGCTTGAGGCTTGAGTCTACGCTGCAATGGCTTCCATTGAATGTTAAAATAACCTTATATTTGGACCTATTTTTTGCCGCGCAACTCTCGCTGCAGTCTATGAACTGTCGAATAGCTGACAGCCTCTTCGATCTGGCACAAATACGTCCCTGAAAACAACAGCGCTTATCGTACAGTTCATATTCATAAAATAAAAATTACTCGTGCTGTGTTTAAGCTTGAAAATAGGAAAAATGGTAATTGTATTTCGCGTTAATGTGCAATTATTTTGAACAACTTCCTTTAGAAAAAATATTTCACTTAACTAGGAAGATTGCACTCGTCGCCATTGCAAGAAAAAGTTCGCCCATAACAAAATTTGAACTCACATCCACCATCCACCTACGGCCTCGTTGATTTTCAGCTTTGGGATTACATATAAAATTAATATTCAATAAAAAAATCATCGATAATAAACGTACTACTTGCTATATTACCCCTAAAATTACTTTATACCACCTACTCTCTAAGACGTGATGTTAGAAGAATGCCAGTTGTTAAGTTAGTTTTCTGTTACAATTATTATTCTTTATAATATTTATAAATATACTGTAATGACTGTTGTAATAGCTCCACGTTGCGCGCCAGTTTGAAATGACTGAACTGTTTGTAATTATTTATTTTTGGTATAAAAATTAATATAAGTTAAATTTTTGGCACATCCATACACAATTCTCAGATTATATTTTTATACTGTGCTCAAACTTGCCTGTCACTAATTTAAGGCTGGTTAAAATGAAATGTATTAATTAATTGAACAAATAAAATGGTCTATTTTATTTAACTGCAATATTTAATACGCTTAGCACAAAACTGCTTATTTCAGGGTGAGTTTTGAAAAGGGCTAAATTCTCAAATTTTAGGTTATTTGTCTCAACGTAGTTCGTTTGCTCGTTCTTAGTAGGTAATTCACAACCTCGTAAAGTGACAGATGAACACAAAATGGGTAGCGCGTACAGCGTGAATGTGAACGTTTAAAATCGTGAAATAATATGAGAAAGCGTCAGGTAAAGAATTAGAATATTCACGCTTGGCAACAATTAAAAAGCATCGCCTTCGTTATTAGGATGACGTAGACCATCGCCTTAGTTATTCTCAGGATGACGTAGAACTCACGCCAACTTTCCTTTGTTTCTGTTGCTTGGAACGCCGCCAATTTTGCAAAACCGGATGACGCCGTTCGATTTTTGAAAACCACGAAGGAAAAGCGCTAGGCCTTTTCGGCAAGGTTCAATCTCGTAATTAAGTAGTTTTCCCGAACGCTGACACTCAAATTTTAGTCACTCCTACCTTTTTTAAAATTAGCCTCGATGCTGGTCGCAGATTACGCTCCCGGTTTTCTGCCGCTGACGTCGCTCCCCTATATGCAGATGTTGAAAGCGACGTTCTTGCAGACCCCGCTGACGTCCTTGATCGCTGACCTCTGGGTTCCGCTGCTAATTTTGGTCGCAGTCAAAGATCGTAAAATCTAGTTGCACGGCTGCCGATGTCCACTCGAGGATGAGATTGGAAAATCTAACTTTTATGTCGTTGAAATCGCCGCAAATGTTCCCACAGGTACACTGACACTTGGGAAATAAATTGGGCCACTTTTTATAATTGATTAAACACGTTTATTATCATAAAACATTAGCTTAATATAGAGCACAAATTCGACAAACTACATTCATTTCTATTTTCAATTGTTCTCTGTGTTAATAACAAAAAAGCATCAGGTTGCTATGATACAATGTTCTTCTACTATTAGCTAGAAATTAGTTTTGATAATATTAACCACAAATAGAATAAAGTTTGATTACACAAATTAAAAATCTAACATTTTCTTAATTCTAAAATATTGTCTTTTGCTTATATCTAGTATTGTTCTTTAGCGTTGCACTCACAAACGTTTTTAAATTTCACTGCTCTGCTCTTTTGCACTTTGTTTTTAATACACTGGTATCCGAGTCCACCATTTTCACGTCGCTTGTTTCTCTTCTGTTGCCTACATTCCGGATTGCTCTATGCAATTTTCTATATTATCCTTATGTTCATCTACCCGTCAGATTGTTCACAATTTTTACTGTTCTTTGCTTTTATTGATAACTACGCTTATTTATATGCACATAACAACCTTTTTTGTCAATTCCATTCATTACCAATGCATTTAATACTTTTATTAATGTTTAAAATTGCAATTATATAAAATACCCTAACTCTGTGCTTTATTGACTTGGTTAAATATTTTGCACTACAAACATAGCCAAGTTGTGGGCTTAACACCATTTCAATACATAACGTTTCAATTGATAAAGCTTGTTGCGTTGTAATCACAAGTGCCAATTTTGTAGTTAAAAATCAATAGCGCTTATATGAGGGATTTTCTGACACGAGTAGCTACAGTAACGTGTTTGAGTTTAGACTAAGATTCCTTCAAAGTTCCGGTATGGTATGCCTAGAAGCTAAATTCCTATTAAAAGAAAGCAGATTTTCTTTCTAGAGAAAGTTAGAAGAGTTATAAAAAAAGTCTAATCGCTGCAAAATCGTGTTTCTTTCCCCACATCCTCGTTCCTGATTGGTTCAATTTCTTAAAAGTTAAAAACAGCTAGTTGCTTTTACAAAAATGGATCCTACGTTGCTGGGCCGAAGTGATCTGGAGCTGTTCAACTAATATCACTCCATAAAAGAAACTAGTTTATAAATGCCAAGTAAACATGTAAAATGTAGCACATTGCATAAGATAATTAACTGTTTTAGCTAGCTGGGCTCAAGGCAGTGATAATAATAAATAGAATATTGAAGCAGTATACGCCTCATCCTACTCGGACTAGGTGAAAGCTAACTGATTGTCACAGTTTCAGCCAATGGCCTTTGCTGTGACATTTCACATAGTAACATCTAGGAAGAAATGAGAGAAGTGTCAGTATATACTATGGAAAGGGGGTAAAAAGTGTAGTAATTAACCCTCAATTGTTTTACAAGGAAAATATTAGCACTTCGCCATGTGTTTCTACCATAAATAGCTTTATCTATTAAGATTGCTGTAAATAACAGTCAATATACAGCTAAAACGAATCGGTGGTTGGTTTAATTTTTCCTGAAGCTCTGCGAATCACAAATTTAATCAAAGGTCACCCGTACATGTCTAAGATCAGCAAAAAGGGACGTTCAACTCGGGCAAATTATAAAGCATTGTATACCAGTGCAACTGACGCTAGAAAACAACAATGAAATTGAGGAAATAATTTCTAATAATTTTTAGAAAACCACATTTTACAAGAAACAGATCAATATGTATAGGCTATTGGCTCCTAAATAATTATAGGAATATATTGTATGTTTCAAAAAGAAACTCATTCGCAGCATGCCATGATCAAATTGAAGTTAGCCGTAGCTTGAGATATACCCACTGATGCAAATGAACTACCAAGTCAGAGAGCACTAAATTACTTCTTAACCTTGAAATATTTTCCTAAAAATATACAAAACACTTAACAAAGCAATCTTTATTGATTGTTATGATTAATACACTCGTGGTTGTTGTGTAAATGCCATCTTATTTTCCCTTTTGCTTGACACAATTATACTTAATGCAGTGTAAACTAGTATCTGTCACACTGACAGATGTTTTCATAAACAAAGTGCAATCTGACATTCACCTACAGACTTAAGTTAAGACATGACTAGATTTTCTTTCTTTCTTTCCAAGGCGTACCCTAAATGAGTTTTTTTTTTTGGAACACACTATATATAAAGGAAAGCTTAACCTCTCACAATTATTTGCACTTCATGTAATTTCTAACATAATTCTGAAGAACCAGCACATCGCTTGCCTTTTTAACATCGACTTCAAAAGGATGGAAGCGCCTACACGTCTTACCATCCTAAAAAATTAGTAAAGGAAAACGAAACCTCGAAAAATACAAGCCAATAAGTCTTTCGTCAACAGCTTCTAATTGATCGAAAAGGTAATATATGTAATAAGTCGTACTGCATCGCACATATATTGCTCATATAGTACTGCAACACGTAGTGCTTATTTTTTAGTGCAAAATAAAAAATCTGGTGTCATACACTCACACAACTTCCTTTTACAGTGATCTAGTATTTAGCCAAAAATTTTATTTTTAAATTTTAAGCATTTGTCCAAAATTTAAAAAAATTACTAATTCTACAAAAACGGTTAGTTGAAGAGACAAATTTTCTTTAAAATTTTAAGTTGAATTCAAAAATGTAATAATATACCGGGTGTTCTATTTAAAATAGGAGTTAATAAAAAATAGAAAAAAAACAAAAAAAACCCATTTTAGAAGTATTCAACTGGAAAATCACCTATCCCACATTAATACACATTAAAAATGTAAAGTTTGAAAAAATCGTTAAGAGCCGTTTTGAAAAAATCGAAAAAACTGAAAAATCACAAGAGTAAAAACCTACTTCCGGTTATGCGATTTTCTTCAAAAGTTGGCTGTCTCATCTACATAGTACACAAAACTTATATATGAAGTTTCAGCGCCATACCTCTTTTCGTTTTTAAGATATTCTGTTCACAGACAGACAGACACATACGCAGACAGACAGACAGGCACACACACAGACAGACAAACCAATGAACAAAAACATGTTTTTTGGGTTCAGGGGACTCTAAAACGTGAAGATCTGTTGAAAACTCAATTTCGAATTTTTGGGGTGAATCCAATACTTCCTTTATAGTAAAAGGAAGTAAAAAAAAGTACTGCATTGCATGCCAATTGCTATGCATCTATGAGAATATATTAAAAACCATTATAAAGAACAAAACTACACTAAAATACCTTTTTTGGGATTAAACAAGTTATAATATTAAAATAAAAATTTTCAACAAATTACCATTAATGAAACATAATATTTAGTAGGGTATAGGTTGGCAGGGATGTTCTCATAGGTAGTAATCATGGCAGTTGCCATTTCCTATTTCTTAATATTTGTTTAAGGATCAATATTTTTCATTCTCCTGTTCCATTTTAGAATTGGTCGATTAATTTCACATAAAAAATTCCGTCTCAGTGAAAGTAGCTGAGATGCACCCCTTCCCGGAATAATTTATATTTCATATAAAAAGGCAGCGCCTTTCAGCTACATTCATAACTTTTATAAACATTTGTATTGGCGCCGTCCAGTCACTGAGACGACGCGATAACAACGGAACGGACAAGAAACGCATAAGCGATAATCGCGTGGCGATCGTTCTATGGGTTCATGTACTTCACTGAACATTGCTGCGACTGCGATGCGATCACAACGCAACTTGCACAAAATAATTGCTCGTGACTGTCAATGCCAATCGCGTAGCGAGTAGCTGCGTTGAAGTTGCAGTTGTAGTAAAATGCAAGGAATGTCAAATTAGTACAAAAATATTTTGTATGGATGCCGCGTTTTTCAATCGACGACTTTATCTTTTCTACTAATATACACATTAAAGTTCTATTGTTACATTCTATAAAATGATTGCTCATGTTGGGACAGCTCTTGTGCTGCAAAAAAATAAAGATATTGCACACTTTATTATTTTTGTTATAGGGATGGACTCAGTGGCGTTCAGTTTAAATGAAATTACTTGTAAGTTCGAAAATAGTGTAAAGCCGACGTGCACTCTAATTTCCCTCCTAGACCAACCGTAGAGCAAAATTTATGCTACGCCACAGGATGGACTTCCTTTTCGGTTTCCTGTCCTTATTTCAGATGTACCACTAGGCTGCAACCATACTGGAAAACCTACACCTTGGCTGCAACTACATCATCGTCACTCGAAAACATTTAGTGTAAAACTGAGAGCAATAGTTGTTTTGATATGCATAACACGATCTGCCATCGCGATCATCGTAGTTATGTCGTCGTAGTTGCATCTTAACTGCATCTCAGTCGCGTCGGGCCTAAGAGTTGAATATTTCAAGGGTTTCTAGTTTATCTGTACGATTCGTGTGCACAGCTCAAATATATTGTGTATCTTGGAAAAGGTGCATCCCAGGGAATTTTCGTTCCGACATTATAAGTTGTTCATCTTTTATAAGCAAAAGCGGCTCATCCCTCAGCAACTTCAAGGGGTTATATCTCCCTAATGAAGCTTTTCCGGATCTCTGGTCATAGAAACCGTTAGTCGGTTGAATCATTCCCGAAGTTTGACCTGGCATTTCGGATACACCGTGTATTACCTCGAAATATAATCGATTACTGTTTTTAACTAACTAGACATGAATGAATGATGGATATCATTTCCCAAATAAAATTAAATGCACTGGTTCACATGGATTCATAAGCTATACATTTTATTTTGTTATTTTAAAAAGCGCGAATCCCTTTAGCGGGGGATAGTTTTAGTTGATGTTGACAGGGCTCTATGATTGATAGATGGCCAGGTCAGATACATTCATGACAAACATGATGATAGATTTGTAAGATATCGATTTAATAGCTCAGCTTGCAAGTGAACGCGAGGAATCTTCAGGTGCCGGCATAAGAATTCAGTATGTTGCCACCGCATCATAATATTTCAAAATGTCTCAACACATTTTCCGGTAATGTCGTTTGACATGGAAATAAGTAAATAAAATATCAGACAACTGACAGTACTTGAAGTATAGGTAGGTCATTTCTATACTGGTTGAAAATATTGTCTCATTGTGTCTATTACGTATTATTTGTTACGTAGATAACGCAACACACTATCGCAGGTAATAACTAATAATACAATTTTTAGCTACAACTTTCAACCGTTCTATTTTATAGTTTACATTTGTAGGCTACATACATTTCTATATAATAGTTATTTATGTTATAAAGATCGTAACGCATACCATTACGGTACTAGTTGTGAAGATTATCAGACGACGCACGCGTCAGACGGGTCTTACCATGGTGTAAAGAATATAAGGTGTAACGTTCCGCAGAATGTGGGCGGACCTCAAATTCAACCAATAGGACAAGGACCCACTAATGGTACGATTGGTAGTACTGAAGTGTATTGTTGAAGACGCTGTCGATGTCAAAATCAAGGTTAAGTTTTGTGTCAGTTGGTGTCAGACTGACGAAAGACCTAACCTGCTAACCGCGAATTTAACATTGACTGACAATGTCAGCAACAATATAGTATAATCGCGGCCATGGTTACACCATGATCGCGGCTATGATGGATTTCCTGTGTCGGCCCATTGGGGATTGGTTGACGTCTCCCCTTTACTTTCTGAACGACTGCGCATCTCCGGGAACGTTTCACCTTGTATATTAAAAACAAGTTTTTCGAAAAACGATTATTATTCTAAACATTTCACTTAATAGATTAGTATTTAGCTAAAAATTTATAACTCTAATACGAATTATATTTTCTGTCGTTGGATTCTTTGCTATTTTTGTCAGTCAAAATTGAAGACTACAATATTTGAAAACGTAACATGAAATGCTGTATGTGTAGACAGAGTTGTTAACAGCATAAAATAAACATTTCTGTGCGTTTCATAAAAAATAACAATGCACAAAAAACCTATGCATACTTGATATATGAAAAGACGCCCAGATATATACAGTATTAATCAGCAGCACATTTAGATTGGTTTAGGTTTGTGTTTCTTTTTTACGCATATATATTTGGTAGCCTTTTATTTCTTATCCCCTTCTTCATATGTCTGTAACCATATGATGTTTTAAATGTCTCTTCCTTACACTTAATATCTTACTATTCTTCATCTTTTCTCTTCTTCTAATCCATCTAAAGCATTATGCTGATTTAATAATACTGTCTCGTAGATAAAACTATTTGGAATTTATTTCTGCATGCGTTTCAGTATTTAATGCTTTATTTATCCCTTGTTCGCATTTACTTCTTCTTCTTCGTTTTTTAGATTCATAGTTGCCAATTTTTTACTACTTTTCCTCACGTTCTCTATTACCGGGTGGTATTTTTCAGACAGACTTTTTCCTTTGTAAGATCTCATGTCGCTTGTTAATCAGAATGTGGTTTATTTAGGTGCCACGAAGAAGAAAATGTAAAAAATATTTCTAATATAAATAGTCAATGCAGGATAAAGGATGGGAAATTACCAGGAAGTGATAGAATATATGAAGAACTGGTAAATGTGAAAGAGAGCGACTGCACAACGAACTTAATAAGATCGTAACCACGGAAGAATAGAAGAAAGGGATAGCGATACTAATTTACAACAAGAGATATCCAGAAAAATGTAGCAACTACAGGCGAATAACAATATTGAAGGCAATTTATAAAGTTTTCTTAATGATACGTAATACAAAGAAGACTAATGAATAGAGCAAGGGTAATTCCGCATTTACATATTGCAGACATAAATGCATATTTTAAGCAAAGTGCATATTTAGCAAGAGTAAGAATGATGTGGCATATATTACATTACAAATTTCAAAGTCGTGCAAAGTATAGTAGACAAAATTAAAACATTTCCCAATACAGCGGCAATGGTTAAAAAAAAAATCTTCTGTTTTAGAATAGTGGGTTTAAGAAACTTTACGGTATATGTTATGTTTTAAATGGTGACAATAAAAAAGCAAATATATCTGTAATAAAAAAACTATGATTTAAAATATAAATTTGCTCTAATAACATCGTGTAATGTTGAGCGAGGACTTTAGTTTGAAAATTTAAAACAAGTTTTTATTACAAAATGTTTATATTAAGTTATGTAGATTGTTTAGTTTTATTTATGCTGTAATATTTAAATACATGTATTTAACTCACAATTAATTATAGTTTGGTTAATATTTATTGAAAACGTTGTGCATATTTTACAGATGTTTAGTGCATAAATGCATGCATGTTCTTTTATTTATTTTAGAGTGCATAATTATCCTTGCTCTGCTAATGAATTACATTGAGGATGGACAGAGGAAGAAAAAACAGCAACTGATACAATGCACATAATGAAATAAGTCGTCGAAAAAGTATATGGGCTTAACATAACCCTCCTTATATTATTTTTGGATTTTAAAACTGCCTTTGACGTCATTAAAAAGAATGAATTACGCCGAGATAAAATACATTTCGAGAAAATTCAAATAATTATCATGACCTTAAAATAATCGAAGGTATACTTAAAATTAATGCTGGAAATACAGAATATTGCTAGGAATAATGTAATAAGCAGTGCGCTTATTGTCGATGATTTTCTACTTAATATGATGAATTATAATCCCAATGATGGAATTGAGATTATAACGAAATGGTATTCATACAAAAATGTCAATTATTAGGAGCACTACGAACTATATTTAGGGGAGAATATAATGACTTAAAATATATACCAAAAAGAGCGTATGCTATTTTATTACTTCAGTATCAATGCTAATGATCAATATTTGCCCCAATTTCACGTTTGTTGCTGCTTATGCTTAAAATGCATCTGGATACTGGGCTGGTCTCTTATTAAAATGAATCACCCAGGAGGCTCTAAACCGTAAATATATAAAAATATACATACACACATATACATAGGGGGGCCGAAATAGTGAACTTAGCAAAGAAACACGAAGAGAAGGTACGAGTTGTAGAAAGGAAACATTGAACACACTGAAATAAGAAGTGAAAATCAATAGAAAAGAGAAACATAGAAAGCCGTAAGAGAGATGGTTAAATGTAGTGACAGATTCTAAAGAAAAGCAAAAGATAGAAATGAACTGAGAGGAACAGCGAACACGCCAAAGACATACGAGATATTTTAGACGAGAGGAGGATAATGAGGAGTAAATGACCTCAAGAAATCGGTTTAAGAGAGCGACATTTTATTCCACATCGGAATGAGCATGTGATGATGATAATTATGTAGATATGTTTAACCCTAGCAACCAATTTGATTAAAAGACACCGAAACAGAATTGGAGCTTTAAATCCGAAATTTGAAACAGATATTACTCTCAAAATTGCAAGAACATTTAATTAAAGTACACGAAGCCCACACATTTAAAAATAAATATTTCTTTGTTTAATATGTTCTAAAATTAATTTTCGTTAAACCGCTCACGTTATCAAAAAGAAATAGCGTCTACATTACGTCATCGTTAAAGAATTTGTTAACTCGCGAACAGTTTTTCAACTTTTAGCTTATTTTTAAAAAAATCGCAACACTAAATTTTTTGGGAATATTTGCCCTCATATTCTTGTAGTTATTAACTACTACTAGCCCGAAAATTCTTTTTGAATAATATTTATCTTTCAGTATTTCCCAACAATAATATAAAATGTTAAAAGACAATAGAATGATTGAAGAATGATTCTTTTTCTGTTAGTGCTGATCCGTTAACGGATATTAGCGATCATTCTGGCTATTTGGACCTTATTTACCGCGGCTCTAAAAAGTGCCGTTGTTGTGGTATTGTACCATGTCCTTAAATTTTTGAGCCACGATATCCTTCTCCTTCCTGGACCTCTCTTTCCAAATACTTTGCCCCTGCAATACAAGCTGAAGCAATCGATATCTCTCTCCATTTCTCATGAAGAATGATTAAAATAATATACCGTTTAAGTTCTGCAGCATTTTAAACATATACCATATAACGTGTTCTTGCCTTCTCATCTACAGAGTTAACCATTATATTAACAGTTTTTTTACCCGACACTTGAATAGAAATGTGCTATGATTTTATTGGAAAATATTAGAGTTGAAAAAAAACACTAACTGACATACGTACATTAATGAGCCTTGTTAGTACTAATTCTAAAAAATGAAATATCGCTTTTTAAGAGTTGTGTAAAAATCAATTTTTTCAACCATTTGGTCAATAATTCAATAAATATATTTGCTACGATGGATATCAGCTAGATATATACAGCTGGTATATAACGGGTGACAATGAGATTAGGGCCATGCTTATATCTTCTTTATTTATGAATCGATTTGGATAAAATTTTATACCAAGGTACTAGACATAATTTCTGTATGGCCAATAGATATAGTCAAAATAGCTGACTTCCGGTTTTACCGGAAATGATACTAATTTTGATTTTTTAAATAGAATACGCTGTATATTTTATGTTTTTCTGAATCTACGAGTCAAATTACATATAATAGTCTTGTCGAATTTACAATTTAAAAAAAAAAAAAATATTTTTTTATTTTTAATTTTTTACCATAGAAGGTCTTGACTTGGAAAAATCTATTCTAATTGACTCTAGCAACTCTTAATAATAGCTATTTTATCAACAAGGTCAATAACAAACCTTTAATAAAAGAATATAATTTGAAAAGCTCGTTTTTTAAGAAAGAGTCACTTATTTTAAATGGCACCTACTAAGGGCCATCTTGCGATTAGATAGAAAATGTAATTACCAATCTAACAATATGCATCATGGACTACTTTATCTTTATCTGAAACTGAAAATTAATTAGTCAATTATTTTTTCAAATATGTTTATGTAATAACTAATATCTACGCAAATTTGGCAACACTGTTGTATTTAATTTGAGTCGTAGATTCCAAAAAACATAAAACATATAGAGTGGTCTATTTAAAAGAGCAAAGTTAGTGTCGCTTCCGGTTTCATTTTAAAAAATTATTAATTAATTAATTTTTAGATAAAGATAAAGTAGTGCATAATGCATATCGTTAAATTGGTAATTACATTTTCTATCGAATCGCAAGATGGCCATTTAAAAAAAGTGACTCTTAAAAAACGAGCTTTTCAAATTATATTCTTTTATTAACGGTTTGTTATTGACCTTGTTGATAAAATAGCTATTATTAAGAGTTGCTAGAGTCAATTAGAATAGATTTTTCCAAGTCAAGGCCTTCTATGGTAAAAAATTAAAATTGAAAAAATATTTTTTTTATGTCAAAAAATTTTAATTTGGCGTGACTATTATATGTAGTTTGACAAGTAGATTCAGAAAAACACAAAATATATAGGGTGTTTTATTTAAAAAATCAATATTGGTATCATTTCCGGGAAAACCGGAAGTCAACCATTTTGACTATATCCATCGGCCAATCAGAAATTATGTCTAGTATCTCGGTATAAAATTTTATCTAAATCCATTCATAAATAAAGAAGATATAAGCATGGCCCTAATCTCATTGTCACCCGGTATATACAGTATGGTCCATTAAGTGTGCAACAAATGGGAAATTTTTTTATTAGTTGTAAAACCGAAATTTAAATACCGCTAAAAGTTAGTGCATGTTTAATAACCATATCAGATGCCCTTAGAATGGCTTCAAGTCAAAAAATATACAGGGCAGGACAAAAAATATGTAATTCGTTCAAGAATAAAGTTACCTTATTTAAAAAAATATAGCAAAATTTTATTGAGAAAAGTTATTTAGAATTAAAAGTTATGCTCAAATACAAAGTCACGGCCTCCTATTCGAATTTTGATTCTTTTTTTGTAAAATTTTGTATTATCCCCGTATGATACATATTTTATTATTCTGATTTTATTAAGAGTTTTTCATATGTAAATTATTATTAGTAAAGCATTTCCCTTGTTAAAAAAAATATTTGCGAAATTCTAAAGTTCTGTTAAATATCGTTGCAACAAACATGAAGTGGGCGCTTACCTAAAAAAATATAAATCCAAGTAAATTTTACAAATACGCTTCAAGTTGCTAAAACTTATTTAAAAGGGATGTGGTTGTGGCTACTTTAAATATAGTCAAAATTATACCCATTCGGAGTCACGTGACTTTTGTCTGTCTCTGTTCATCTTTAGTAAAATAGATGAAATGGAAGAAATTTGAAAAAAAGGCATGTCGATTCATAAAATTAATTTTAAAAATTTGACGTTTCTAATCTGTCAGATTATATTTTTCGTGTAAGTTATTGAGATAAGGGTAATAAAACCTAAAATTGTTGAGCCGAAAACTAGAAATTAAAAGAAATCATCGGATATGCGGTATAACGAGCAGTCACAACAATTAATTTGAATATTATCCGTTTTTTTATAGTAGAGTACAATATTAATAATAGTAAATCAACAGTTTCACCCTCCAACGCTGTTCGCCGTGCTTCTCTTGCGTTAAATATCTCGGAGAGCACAATTTACCGAATATATGAGCCAGAAAGTGAAGAATGCAAAAACGGAAGTCGACGAAGCAGTCAAGACACTATATATGAAATGTATGTAGCTAAAGAATTTGTAACCATAAAAAATGCTTTGTTGAAGAATCTGGAGGAGATTTTTCACATTCAGTTTCTTCCCTAAATAGATTGTGCAAGGAAATAGGCTTCAAATGGCAATGTTCTATAACAGAATATACATGCACAGAAATTGACTTAAAATTTGCTATACGCAGCAGGTTTTTAATGTAGCAGCTGACATATCTTTATTATATTTACATTTTACGACATGTTATGTTTTCTTTAACCTGTAAATTCAGTTTGATTTCATATAAGAGAATAAACCCCTAGCAACCTTGTTTTAGAAATTGGCATATGTCAGGATAACCTACAAAACGGAATGTCATTTATTTCCCTAAAATTGCATTTTTAAGAATCGACATACGTAAAATTACTAGATTATCACGTGACTCCGAATGGGTATAAATTTGACTATACATATAAAATCAAAATAATACGGGGGTAATACAAACTTTTCCAAAAAAGAATCAAAATTCGAATAGGAGGCTGTGACTTTGTATTTGAGCATAACTTTTAATTCTAAACAACTTTTCTCAATAAAATTTTGCTATATTTTTTGAAATAAGGTAACTTTGATCTTGAACGAATTTCATATTTTTTGTCCTGCCCTGTATATTGTTTGACTTGAAGCCATTCTAAGGGCATCTGATATGGTTATCGAACATGCACTAACTTTTGGCAATATTTACATTTCGATTGTACAACTAATAAAAAAAATTCCCATTTGTTGCACACTTAATGGACCACACTGTATATTGGCATTTTTGAGATTCTGCTTTCTTCAATCCTGTTGAAATGGTGGAATCACATTTAGTGATATCAATTTCGTTAGTAACAACTGTGTACATATGTAGTTCTTCTTTAATAGTCTAAAAGTGTCAGAGCTCTTATCTATTGCACTTTAAACCGTTCTTTAAAAAGTATCCGCTACTGTAAAGTATTGTTGATATTGCCACTGTTTTATAAATCTTAATTTTTATTTCTCTTCTGCGTTCATATCCCAGGGTTTTCTATATTGTTCAACGTGTTCTTGTGAAATTTTTTAGTTTAAGCTCAACATCGTTGCCGTGTTTATATGTAAAATATTTGAAATGGCTCGCCTGTTCCAGACATACGTCTGCAATGATTTTTTTCCTATAAACGTCATTGTATCTGCTGTTGATTTAGATATTTAGCAGTTATATGCTTTACCAACGTTGTGGAGAATGTGTATTGTTTTTGCAGGTCGTTTTCTAAAGTGGCAAATAAGACTTGATCATCCGCAAAAAGAATGGTTTTCAGCGTTTTTTTGTGGTGTATTCTTATACTTTTAGGAGCGTTTGTTGTCCAGGTTCTGACGAGATCATCTATATCGAGGTTGAATAATATATTTATGTGTCAGATAGTAACTTTGTTTAACTGCTTGATTTGTATAGATCGGAATATGTTGCTAGTCATCATCGACTAATAATAGCTAATATAGCCAAATTCGAGGTTAGCAGGTTAGGTTTTCCGTCAGTTTGTGTCAAAACTAACGGAAAACCTAACCTGATAACCTCGAATTTGACATAGACTTACAGTGTCACCAATATATTATTCATACAACAAATATTTCAAAGCCAAGCTTGATTTCATTTTCGTTTGCTCACATGTTAGTATTAGCTTACTTAACTTTCGGTTTGCAGTTATGTATTATATTATATGTTGTTAACCTCTTGTTGTCCAGGTGTATTTATTGAAATCTTCTTTACGGAAGAAAGAGTTTCCTATTTTTCAATTATTTAATGTGCAGAATTGTTTCGTTAGCTCGCGGTTTCCATGTGTTGTTAATTATCCTTGGTTGCCTACCAAGGTTGGTAAATATAGCAAATTCGAAAATATAGGTCATCTCAATAACTGCCATTTTCGTGTCCACTGACGATGACGTCGCGATTAAATTGAGAAACATCACAGCTTGTTATGTAAACGGTTGAGGTTAGATGGTTTGAAAATTTCAAGATGTGCATCTTTGAACTGCACTAACCATTCAAGATGTGGTTTTTGTTTATTTAGTTTCCGCTGCATAAAAAGATGAGAAATGTTGTTCAACGTTGCGGTCATTTAATTGTACACTACAAGTTTTGCATTTCTAATCATTCGTGCCCACTGCATTGTAGAAATACATAGTATAACCTATGTTTCCAAGCTTGCTACGTCCGCAGACCGTGGTTGCCTACTACATTGCTTCTAGGTTCTTTTCCAATGCTTGCGTTTAAGTCGTCAGCTATATTAATATAGGCTTTTGTTTATCTTATCGTATGTAGTTTGTGATGTTTTTTAACGATTCTGTCGTTTATCTATTTATATATCGTAGTATTTTTGCTCTATACGTAGTCCATAGATGATTTTGATCGTTCTCTGTTTTGTTGCGAAACTCGACTCCAAATCATAAAATTGTTTGCCACATCAAATGTTTCCTTCAACTGTTTCGTCGTTTCTGTAGGTAGTTATTACTATATACTATGTATTCTTCTTACTCTCATTATTTTCTCTTGTATTCCATTTCACTAGTTTTAGTTCTTCCGATATCCATTTTCATATCTGTTTTCTATTGTTTGACCCCATATCTTACATGCATTGCCTTTAGTATGAACAGGGGCACCTCAAGTAGGTAGTGGTTCTTCACCACGCCCGACAATCTTAAGTAGGCAAAGGCTCTGGACTGTTTATGCCACTGTTAGCATATTATGTAACACGTGTTAAAAGTGTGTTTACCGTATATGGCAATTTTTGTACGTGATACGTAAATAACTATTTTTATAGGCAACTACATGTTAGTGTGTTAGTTAGTGCAGGTATCACGTGTGAGACAAGGCAGATATACAGAGTTATTCACATAATAATACGAGCATGAACAGGTAAAAATGCAAACCAAAATACATTTTACCAAGCATAAATTTGGCACTTCAGAAGCTATCTATGTTTTAGTTGCATTAAATAATATCAGAGGGATCACGTAAACTTTTTATTTGTATTTTGTGTTGCATTTTTACCTGGTCAGGCTCGTACTCTTACGTGAACGACCCTGTAGAGTAGAAAGCAAACATCAGGTTTTGCTTCAAACTGGGGAAACAGCTAGGAAGACATTCCAAATTTTAAAAACTGTGTACGACCACGAGGCCTTCTCCCGTACTCGTGTTTTGGAATGGTTTTCTCAGTTTTGCGAAGGTCGGGAGAAGCTTTCCGATGACCCGAAGTCTGGTTCGATCACAGCCAAAAACTTCGAAACGATGGAAAAAGCTCGAGAACTTGTGGCCTCTGACCTATAACTGATATTGAAGCTGATGAAGAAGGAACTGAGAATCAGCTGTGAAACCATTAGGACCATTTTGGAGAAGGGTTTCGCGAAAAGAAGATGTGTGCCAAATTTGTCCTGCGCAACTTGACCTCTGAGCAAAAAGACCATCGAGTGGACATCTCTCGCGACTTAATTGCAACTACCGACAGTGACCAAAATTTTCTGGATTTAAATGGTACTGTACGATCCAGAATGGCAATCGAAGCTTTCTCCCTAACCAAAGATATTCCGCTTCCATCATTTATAAGGAATTTGTGGCGCGATGTCACTTTCACTGGCCTTTACTACAAGAGTGGCATGAAGTGTTTATTCAAGTGACATCTTTTCCACGGTAATGCACCTATGCATTCTGGTTAATTGTCAAGTTTTTTTTTTGCGAAAAAGTGTCGCAGTCTTGGAACAACCCGCTTTCACGAGATGGAAGACCTTCAACGGAATCTTACCGCCGAACTGAACATACTCTATTGCGGCAAGTTGAAACAGGCTTTTCGGCACTTAGATCGTCGATGTCAACGATAAGTAGATACGAGGGAGATTGCTTCGAAGGACTGCAGAAGTAGGTACTTCTTCTTATAGTCCTTTTATAGTTGGCTATCATCATTTTTACACGTATTTTGTTGACGGCCACTCGGAATAATTCGGTGCTGCTGCAGTTAAACCAATCTCGTAGATTTTTCAGCCATGACATATTTCGTCTGCCAACATTCCTTTTTCCCTTTTTTCCTGTATTATGAGTTGGAGCAGTGCATGTTTGAAATTTCTCATTATATGACGCAAATACTCAATTTTTCTCTTTTTTATCGTGTATATAACCTCACATTCTTTATTCATCCTCCCAAGAACCTCCCTATTACTGATTCTATCGACCCAAGCTATACGCCACATTCTGCGGTAAGACCACATTTCAAATTCTTGTATTTTATCAAAATGTTTTTTCTTAAGCTTCCAAGTTTCTACACCATAGAGTAAGATGGAAAACACTTAGCATCAAAGCATCCGCATCCGAAGTTCAATGTTGATGTTTCAACTACTCTTCAATTTTACAAACGAGGATCTGGCCGTTTCTATTCGGGCTCTTATTTCTGTTGTTTGATCTACTGTTTGTTTTAATCAAGTTCCAAGGTATTTGTAGGTACTCTTTCTATGATGGCGTTTACGATTCTTAAATTTCCTTGATTCTGTGGGGACTTTGTAATTATCATCCATTTGGTCTTATTGAGATTTATTTTCAATCCGTAATTATTACAGCTGTCATTCAATTTTTCAAGCAATTGTTGTAAGTTTATGATGTTGTTTGTGAGCAGAATTGTGTCATCTGCGTATCTCACACTATTGACTGTCACCTTTTATAACAATTGATGCTGCTTCTTCATCCATAGCTTTTCTAAAGATGGCTTCGCTGTACATGTTAAATAGAAGCGGAGACAAAATACATCCCTGTCTCACTCCACGACGTATCTCGATTTCTTCAGTGGTTTCTCTTTTTACTTTTATATTGGCAGTCTGTCTCCAATATAAGTTACTAATTATTCTCACATCTCTCATGTCGTTGTTCTTCACAAAGAGAAGCTGTTGTAATTTTCCATGTCCCACCTTATCGAATGCCTTTTGGAAGTCGATGACGCATGCATACACATCTTGGTTTGCATCTAAACAGCGTTGGCAAAGTACATTAACCCCAAAGATAGTCTCTCTTGTTCCAAGGCCTGCCCGGAAACCAAATTGAATATTGCTTATATCTTCCAGCTTTTTATATTCTCTTGTGTATAATTATACCCTACTGTTTATACGGTAATTAGAAAAAGGTGTGATGTAATGCTAAATAGTTAAAAAGAATGAAATGATGTTAACTACCATAATTTCAGATCCAAGAACCAATTTTTAAGAACCATCTTGAACTTTAACTGTAGGTATAATAGAAACAATTTATTGTAACTGAAATTTAGCTTTAGCCACTGAAAGACGGGCCCATAGCTAGTCTAGATCGCTAATATAACATATTGGATAGTATAATGGCGGTAATGTTGCTAACATCGCACTTTAAGCTGACTGCTGTTAACAGCGGCTCTGTACCGCCAAACTTTTATATTCAATTTAAAATGACTAGTGACGAAACAGGGACCAGGAATAGAACCCAATACCTTTGGTTTCTTAGTTAAGTAATAGAGACTTTAACTGTGTGACTAGGCAGTGCATTTGAATATTCTGTTTTTATTTGTTTAATGGTTCTGTAATGTGTATTCTCAACTTTCGAGTGATAAAATACATTTCTGATCGAGTTCGCTAATGTTACAATATGGATCTGGATCTGAAATTTAATTGACCACTCCATATAACACCTTGCTTTAAAAGTATATTAACACGTTTGATATTGTATTAATCGCAATGAAAGCATTATTGTAAGTGCCACTATAATTAAATAGCTTTTGTGTACGGCCGGGCGGAATTGGTCACTTAATTCCTTGTTTTTCAGACTATAATGTGTCACTTTACGGCCTGCTTAGTATTTTATTGTCAGTTTGACCAGCAATGTCATCGTACGTTGCCAAAATTTACAAACATCTGGTTTTAATTGTGAATACTCCGATCTGTACATAAAATTTTGTATACACCTTGTGCGTTACTTGCGTTTATAGCCCTTTTCGTGTTTTTTGTGAATCCGCGGGCCACAAACGGCTTCCTACGCCCTAGGTACATAAATAACCATTTCGAATATGGCGGATACCTGTTACGTGTTGGGCTTTCAACATACGTAAAATAAAATAACGCTGAATATGCAATGCGATGTCAGAATAGTTAATAGAAATTGTTCTAAGTAACTGTTGTATCTCAGTGTGTTTTAGATAAGTATATGCATAGTCCGGTGTGGTAAGACGGATTTCCTGACGGTAAGGTATTTTATGTGCCCCATTTAAGCTGTTGTTTTCCCGATAACAACGTATATTTGAAACTGTAGTAGCTCAACTCCCTTCTTAATAATATTGAAGATAGTTGTTCCCGTCCTTGGCATTTACATTCAATAAACCGTAAGTGTGTCCTTTAGCCCTGATTTGCTGTAATTCGACAGCTACCTGTATGTAGGTAGTATTACACCAGAAATGTATATATATCTATGACGTCATCGTAAGAAAGAAGTCGATAATAACCCTATTTAGTGTACTTATTCGTATGTGTAGTAGTATAACGTCAATTACCTTTTTCATACTACGCCAATTTCTCTACTTCCGCTGAAGTCGTTTCTTGCAAACTACACAATGTATGCAGTGTTCACAAAGTACCCAAATAGCAAAAAAATGCTACCTTTCACAATTTCACCTTAAATTCAAAAATATCCATCAGCATTAATCTATGTGCTTTTTGAACACTTCGAATCCTCTGGCTATGTGTGATTAAATGTTTGCTTCGTTGTTTCCAGCACCAAGCCGCGGCGCAAGCTTTGGTGAGTGTTCTAAAGCTCTTCCTTTTCCTTTACAGCATGGTGCATGTTTAAATTTCTAAAGCTTTCAATCTTATACTAATCATTCCGTGGATGTTTTCTTTCTTCCTCTGTGTTGTACAATGTGTTATCGATGTTTCTCTTTAATATAGCGGCGTTACGGTGCTGTGGCGCCCTGGATGTGTTGTAGCTCAAAATATGTTTAGTTTTACTGTTTTTATAATTATGTCGTTATTTTATATTCAGTGTTAAAGCTTGTTACATGTAGGCGTTTTAGAAGTACTCGACGGAGAGGTTACTTTAGATGTATCTTCTATCAATCATGTTGTTATAATATGTATGTAAAATGTATTTAGTGCGTAAGTAGTGCAATAGTTGTTCATAAAATAATAGTTGTATAACTTAAACGCAGCTAGTTAAGAAGTTATGCAAAAGTACTCTAATTTATTCATGTTTATATGAATGCTTTTTCAATAGACATTAAGACACTTCTTCTATTAAGTTTCTGAAATAGCAGATTTATCATCATTACTTCGACTACCCGATTAAAATGTTTTTAATGGAGGCTAATATACCCCCAAAATGATTAAATAGTATTCTGTTTAGGGTTTATGCTTTCAATATGTATTAGGATAGGTATTAAGAAAAGTAAAAGTTATATATTTTATCTTATACCAAGAAAACAACTTGCCAGTGTTTTGAAAATTTTATTCATCAAGGAATCTGGCAAACTATTTTTACAGTTATTATGAATAATGTCAGCAAAGTTTTACAAAGTTTTAAAAGCGCAATATTAATATTGCAGGCAGACCAATCCATTCATAATAATAATATATCAATCTAAAACTGTAGTTCCCATTTGCATTTTACGTATTTTATGTTAAAATAAACTGAAACGCAATAAGAACGAAAAAGCTAATACTTCCAAAGAATCTCTCCCAACTCAAGATTAAAACTGCACTTAAATTTACAAGTTTTATCACTGCTAATGAGTTTAACTTCCCTCAAAGAGTAAACTTTCTGTTGAATTAACCCAACCTCTTTGTCCTCAAATATAAAATATGAGGGCAGCTTAATTTCAGAGCTCATTTTTTCACCGTTCATATTAGCCGCTGAAATTGTATGCAAATGAAATATGAGCAACGTTAATTTATTCCGAATGGGCCTTAAATCTTTAAGAAAACAACGCATCTAGTTCTAGTTTATTAACCTGGTTTATAGTATTTAAAGACTGATAGTGAGTAGGCAAAAATTGTAATTTGGCCATGACACCAATCTATAATCCATTCAAATATTATGTGCCATACTCATACATAGAGTAGAGTATGCAACCCAAATTACATATTACAAAGCTGACTAGATCAGTATTGATGGCGGTAATTTTGACAAAAGAAGTCCCACGTCTAACATTTTCTAACGTGCTTGATGGTTTGTAATTTGTTCGTTTTAGTTGTCTATTATTATCGTTTCTGTGACTTCCTTTTACGTTATTGTACGTATTGCTGAAAGCTATTAAGTATGTATTTTGAGTAGGCCAAAGTGTCTGTTTGCATCATAACCTCAAAAAATTATTTAATGTCAGTTGAATGATTCCTAATTATGAGAACCGCCATCTCTGATTATTTAGTGGTTCTTTTTAAAATACTGATTCAGTCAATTTTGTAGTATGTCATTTGGGTTGCATACTCTACCTTACTCCGTGTATGGAACAGTATACATTTTTATTGTTTATTTGACAGGTCGCAAATTTCTCGAAAAATCGAACGTTTTATCTAGAAAAGGTGATAAAGTGTGGAACTTTAGGTATAAGATGAAACTGGTAAATGTAAGTTCATCAAAAGCTCCTTAGTCGATCTATAATGAAACGTTTGACGAAGACAAGGATCTTAATATTCCAGCCCTACATTTTTTTAAAACGGCAGGGTTTCGCACTACATTTCCATTAAATTTCTCATGCGACACACACTTTTCCCCATTAAACTTTCATGGAGACCTCTCGATGAAATCCTGTTGGACATTTTCCCGTGATTTATTGATCGTAAAGTTGCCTCCACATTAGGTACATTAAGTTAATTTTGCCTGCACTAGCATACCTATAAATTAAAGGAAAAAGCCTGCTCTTCAAGTTAATAAGCAACTCCGAATAACTCCCCTATTTCTCAAAGAGCTTATGAAGTTATAAGGAATTATAATGTATAAATTTAAGACCCTGCAGCTGCGGTGGCGGATTTTCAAGAAGTGCCAGCGAGGCGCCGATTTATCTAAGTTTTTAGGACATAATGTGACAATATTTATAGGCTGCACCTGTATTGCAATGGAAAGAAAAATGTTTTAAATTAAATCAACGACCAATTACACGCTGTCGATGCAATTTTTAAATTATAACATTATGGATTAGTTGCAGATACGATTTTTATATATTATATACCAATTTAGCAATGAGAATATATTGCAGAATAGCATAGTATAAATAAAGAGTGTATAAAAAAGACTCAAGAGTGCTTTGACTAAAATTTTGTTTACGTTTTGTAGGGCGTAGCTTGTACCACTCAGAGCTAGAAAGTGTCAAGTGTAACCTCCAATTTGTGCCACTTCAATTATTGTGAGGTTATGTTTACTACTTAACGAGTGAAAACAAAATCATCTCTTGACGTTTCATCGTGGTTCGTTACTCAGCTAAATGTAACTTATTATGCAAGACATGCGCTAGTAACATTTTTTAAAGCACTTTTGACTCGTTTTTAGACACCCGTTAGTAGCATGTGTTAAAAAAACTCATTCGCATATTCCAAATACTTTAAAGTAAGAGTTAGGTGTCTGGTTTCTACTCTTTTAATAAAATTCTTTCTGTAACCGTTCATCATTTTCATGTGAATAATATTTTTGATAGCTTACCCCACAGCTGCAAATCGGGCTGGAAAAACATTGCGTACAGTTTTGTATAGCGAACAGCTGTATTCGAATAAAGCCAGGAAGGTAAGCCCAAATTGCTCACGTTGAGGAATTTATAAATAGATAAGTGATAATCGACAAGCCAACAAATACGAAAATCGTAAAAACACGATGTGCTGAAATATTCATATCATGGAAAAAGTAGCGCAACAAATTTTGCAATTTTTTATTCTCAGAAGTGGTGTCCTCATTGATGGAGAAGATGACAGCACCATTGGTAAACTTCCCTCAATATATTTGGAAAAATTACAATTAAAACCTGTGAGAGATAGGGTGCAATTTAAATAGGTTTCTTGAACTAGAACTAGAAAACCAGCTTAAATGCGTTCGTTAAGGGCGTATGATGGTATGAATAAGGCATCATGCCAATGCTTTTTTCATAAAGCTATATTAAGGTGTCATTGTATATTTAATTTAAATCTACTAAAACTCGCGCGAAAACGCCTCAGTATGACATGGCCGCTCCGTGACGTCACAAATCAGTAAACAAGCGCGTGTGCGCTAAATACTCTATAGTCAAATTTATACCCATTCGGAGTCACGTGATAATCTAGTAATATTACGTATGTCGATTCTTAAAAATGCAATTTTAGGGAAATAAATGACATTCCGTTTTGTAGGTTATCCTGACTACGGGTTTATTCTCTTATATGAAATCAAACTGAATTTACAGGTTAAAGAAAACATAACATGTCGTAAAATGTAAATATAATAAAGATATGTCAGCTGCTACATTAAAAACCTGCTGCGTATAGCAAATTTTAAGTCAATTTCTGTGCATGCATATTCTGTTATAGAACATTGCCATTTGAAGCCTATTTCCTTGCACAATCTATTTAGGGAAGAAACTGAATGTGAAAAATCTCCAGATTCTTCAACCAAGCATTTTTTAGATTTTTTATGGTTACAAATTCTTTAGCTACATACATTTTATATACAGTGTCTTGACTGCTTCGTCGACTTCCGTTTTTGCATTCTTCACTTTCTGGCTCATATTTTCGGTAAATTGTGCTCTCCGAGATATTTAACGCAAGAGAAGCACGGCGAACAGCGTTGGAGGGTGAAACTGTTGATTTACTATTATTAATATTGTACTCTTCATAAAAAAAAACGCATAATATTCAAATTAATTGTTGTGACTGCTCGTTATACCGCATGTCCGATGGTTTCTTTTAATTTCCAGTTTTCGCCTCAACAATTTAAGGTTTTGTTACCCTTATCTCAATAACTTACACGAAAAATATAATCTGACAGATTAGAAACGTCAAATTTTTAAAATTAATTTTATGAATCGACATGCCTTTTTTTCAAATTCCTTCCATTTCATCTATTTTACTAAAGATGAACAGAGACAGACAAAAGTCACGTGACTCCGAATGGGTATAATTTTGACTATAACGCAAACAATGTTGTACGTGATTTTGTGACTGCTCTATAGGTAAAAAATGTCTGAAGAACCAACGCAATTATTTTAACTTAACACACAACAATTAAATCAGCAAAAATGGACTCTAATCTGCGTTCTGCAAAAGAACTGCAGCTGCAGCGATACGCGTAATACTCGTACTAGGTTTTACTCTTATGTGAAGTTAACTTGTGCTGTGAACAATTTTTACGGTCATAGTCACATTTTTTACATTACACACACATGTTAATGCTAAGTACATACAAATCTTAAACTGCAGCTAATCTAAATTCATACTTTTGTACGAAACACATGATCAAATTTTCAAGTAAGCGAGGCGGCTTTGAAATTTCAAATGCAATGAGTGGGACACCGCGCGATATAATTACGGCATAAAGTGTTAGAGTGAGACAAATAGTCGTTCGCATCTCTGGCTGGGCTAAATAAAGCCCTCTAGTCCTCTAATTTGCCGCTCCTCAGCGGTAACCTCACCACATTTACTTATTCCTGACGTCATGCCACGTTTCGAGTGACGTAACAAATTTTGAATATTGGCTGATTTACTTTTATCATTCTTTTATTTTGGGCGCCAAATTAAATTGTATTTTTTTCGTTTTAACGTGAAATGTATTCAATTTGGATTTGATTAAACATGTTATCCTTTAAAAATGTTAATCATTGCAAGTGCCCTATTCTGCAAATGAACAGAAAGAACACATTATTCGATATATAACTTATCATTATGTACGAGCAGTGCAGGTAGACCAACGAAGCTCTGGAAAAATAGTATTGGCGCCGATTAGAGGACAGACCAAGTGCCTACAATCCGAGTAGAACTAAGAGGAAGACAATATATACATGTCGTATGGATTAAGTCTCAATGTACAGGGTGTTTCTTAAAATATATATAGCGGGGTTCCTACAGCTTTTGCCGCATCCCGCCATAGCGCTTTATTTCTCCACTCGTCTTCTCCTATAGCTCTATCTTCCATGACTTGTCTAATTCTTTGGCTCCATGTTATTTCAGGTCTTCCTCTCCTTCTTCTACTTTGTGGTGTGTATTCTAATGCTCTCTTTGGCCATCGCTCTTCCCCCATCCTCATTATGTGGCCGTACCAGAGCAACTGTCTAGTTTCTATTCTGTCGGCGCTTGTATGTACCCTCCCTGTCCGCCTTCTTATGTCTTCGTTCGGTATGTGTTGCAGCTTTGATATTCGGCATGCTCTTCTCAGGAAATCCATCTCCACTGTTTCTATAGTCTTCTTATCTTTCTTTGACATTTGCCAACACTCCGAACCATAAGTTAGAATTGGTTCTACAATGACTCTGTATATCATAATTTTCGTATTTAATTTCATCTTGTTCGACCACAATAATGAGTTGAGCATACGGATAGCTTTTCTACCTTGATGTGCTCTGTCTTTTATGGCATTCTTTGAAGTTCCCTCCTCCGACAAAATGCTGCCCAAATACTTATATTCCTTACATTTTTTGAGTTTTCTAATTTGCAGTTCTGGATCTTCTTCTGTTTCCCCTAGTTTTAGATATTCAGTTTTTGTCATATTCATCCTTAAGCCCGTATCCGTATCTGCTTCGTCACAAGCTGTAATTACTTGATCACCAGCAAATAGCATAGTCGTCAAACACCAGTCATTGATAAGAATCCCCATCCCTGCAGTCTTTCTTTTCCAATTTCGCAAAGCTTCCTGAATATATATTTTAAACAAAGTAGGTGACAGACTACATCCCTGCTTTAGTCCTTTTGTTATCGGAAAAGATTCCGAAATGTCACTTCCCAGTCTAACTGCACTATTTGAATGTCAGTATATATTCCAGATGGCCCGAATGTACGTCTTATTGAGGACAATCTTGGTCAACGTTTCAAAAAGCTTTTTCAGGGGTACCGTGTCGTAAGCTTTCTCTAAATCAATAAATAGCTAGTGAGTAGATAGATTTTTGGCTTTCCGTTTCTCCATTATTTGCTGTAATACAAATATATTGTCAACACTAGATCTTCCAGCACGAAATCCGCTTTGTTCTTCTATTTCCTCTATATCGTTTTCTATTCTCTTTTTCAGTATTCTGCCGTACAACCTTCCCATTGCGCTGATCACACTTATGCCCCTGTAGTTCTTGCATAATCTTTTATTTCCCTTCTTGTAGATTAAGTTCACATATGCTAAGTTCCAGTCTTCAGGGATCTTGTCAGCTTCCATCATACATTTATTAAATATTTCAGCCAGTACTTCGATTAATACCTCTGGTCCGTATTTTATCAACTCAATGGGAATGTTTCCAGGCCCTGCCGCTTTTCTATTTTTTTTATTCCTTTAAAGCTTTCCTTATTTCGTCTATTGTTATTTCTGCTACTTGCGTGATGGTATCTACTTGAATATTTGTATTCTCTATTTTAAATTATTCTCTATTTTCGGTTAGCAGTCTTCTATAATACTCTTCCCATTCTTCCATGCTTATTAGATGTAATTGGATTTTCTCTCTTTCGTCTCCTATATATCTATCTACTTCTTCACATTTCTAGAAAAAAAATGTTCAGATAAAAATTGTAGGGTATCATCCAAACCGTCCGAATTTGCTACTTAAAGAAACAATTGAACATCACGGGTGAACTTTTTGACTTATTGTATACTTTTTTTAATGGAACACCCTATATATTATGTGTTTATTGGATAGTGCTTAAAATTCTCTTTTTAAAAATATATAAATTGCCTATAATTACTTCATCCATTGTTGAAATATCCGCTATTAAAGAATCACCTGTTTAGTACTTATTGTTGCATGTCCTCTGCCATATAGTTAGGAAAGTCCTTCTTTACTTTTTCTTCGAATCTGTGTTGAGCAGTGCCATTAGCGGCTAAATTAGCATACAGGCCTATTCCACACAAAACTTCCATTAGCTTCTTCCTAAACGTTGTAGTGTCCATTTTATATTACAAACTTTATTGAAAATTATAAGTGCATTGACTACAGCTGTATTTGTTAAAATCTTGATCCCTATCTGCCTATACCACTTTATTTCTCTTCCTATTGGACTACTGTAGGACGCCCTCTGATCTGAAACATCTATATATGATGTAGTAGAATTGTACTATGGAATTATTGATGGTTTTCTTTTGATTCCTTGTTTGGTTTCTACATCTAGATTCTAGTGATAAATTCGTTGTCAAAAATGCAACGTCTCTTTTATCCCTCCATTTTCCTACTACAACTTTAGTATTACTTTGGAGGGCTATTTCTTCTTTCTCAAGCTGTTTTTTGAAAAACTGGGTGTTCCAACTGGATGTGTCTGATTTTCTATTAGTTGATGAGCCAGTCCGACGGTTATATGCCATTGTCTGTAACTAACATTCTTCCAATCTCAAGAAGTTGTTTTATTAATTTCATGACAATATGACTTGATACAGATAGATCGGTAGGTCTCTACCACAGTATACTTTCAGATTATTGTATTGCCACCTTCTGCGCATAACTTCAAGATTTTTATGCCGTACTTATACCGTTTTCGCGTATATATGTACTGATAAAAGGAAGTGGTCCTCTGAATTGGACCATGGTTTCACCCGGAATCAAAGCCTCTTGAAATAGTTCGTTAACTGTTTACTCAATTCTATGCGACCGATTTCCATCAGTACATGCTTTTTATCTGAAAAGTGGAAACAACTTAGAAGAGTTTCAAATCTGGTTCTTGTCAGAGCAATTACCATTATTGATAGGACATTTATAAATAAATGTCTTACTTTCAATATCCCGCAATCTAGGTTTCACACCTAAACCCATCCATATAATTATTGCGAGAAAATGTTCCATTTCTTCCCTGTTTATGGCTCTGTCCACTGGGCCAATATCAAATTTTTACTAATGGTTCCTTTGACCGTACCATCAAAGTTGCCTTTAAAAAGCGTAACGATTAGTTTCTCTGGTTAACGGACCAAGAATATCATCGGATACAATTTTTTGTTAGAAGACGTACGGACTATCATTTGCATGATTTTGTACAGCTTGCCCCAACAAATGTGGAATTTGCAATGGAAAAGAATTCAGATTTCCAGACAATTCTCGAATCCTGTAGTATTGTATGTGAATCATCAACTAAATAATCACTTCCGTATTTGATGGCATCATTTGAGTTTTCAGAGAGATCGGAATCTTCATCTTCCTTGGAAGTACAAGTCCACAGTATAGATATTTCAATTTTTTGATATTCATAAAATTATATTTAAAAATTACCTCGTTGTCAGGTATATAATTGTCGGGGGCAATATTATTTGCAGTAGTATCTACAGCTAACCTGTTTTTAGAGATATGTAATAATATAACATGAAAATAACTAATAATATATTACAAGTTTAGAAAGTAAAACTATTTTTCTTAGGAAGTGTGTATACTATTTTATTGCATTTTGTATTAGTATTTATAAACAAACATTCATATAAAGGCATTATTAAATCCAAACGTATGAGTAACTAGCTGTTACCAGCGGGATCGTACGCGCGAGGTTCGTTATTTGTGTATTAAATAACGACTAATTATTTTCTGTCATCCCATCCCCGTCTCCGTCTCCATCAACAGAGGACGTGGATTAGAGACCTGCGCGGGTCCAATATATAGGACCCGCAGCCGACCCGCGAACCGCAATTTCTGAAATTTTAAACCCGCACCCGACCCGCGACCCGCCAGTTTTGCACTTTTAAGCCTCACTTGACCCCAAATTCGAATATTAGACCAGCAACTTGCTTCATATAGAATGTATACACAATAAAAAAAATTATTTTCACACTTCGGCGGTCAAATTATTATTAAGTATAATTTTTTTATACACAAACAAAATGTATGTTGAAGAAATGAAGTTATACCCGACCCGCGACCCGCAGTTTCAAATCCGCACCCGACCCGCTACCCGCAATATTGATATAAATCCTACCCGCAACCCGACCCGCAATGCGGGTAACCCGCGGGTACCCGACCCGATACAGGACTCTAACGTGGATGGTGCAAACTGCAAAGAGCTACAATAATGTGGAATTTCAGATTTAACTGTGTCAAAGGGTAGAAATTAGCATCCGCATCTTTCGAAAACTTACAAAAATTTTTTGCCGAGATCAACATTCGAACTCGCGACATCAGACTCGGCATCCCGGGCGATGTGTCGCTCCGCCATCAAAATATTATTTATTAACAACTGAAATTATGAAATAGTTCATAAATATAAGTATAAGTAATAAATTCAACTCACAAGTCGATAATTTTGTTGCTGGTGGTAATTTTATTCGATAATTTAAAGAATCTATTCTTTAAAGCGTTTTTTTATTATAATAAACTGCTCAAGTACAGGTCTAAAGAGTAGCTTCAGCACTGCGAAAACATTAAGTATTATAGTGCACCCAGAATGTGTAGTTCACAACGTGACCACCGAACTTCTGTAGATGGCGCCAAGTGGACAAGCCGCCACTGTGCTACAATGCTTGGAAATTTTGCAAAGTGGAAAATCGCCACCTTTCGCCAAAACCAAATAGCGCATGAAGGTGCTCGGGACCTTAGCAACAACTTTGCCCCCTTTCAAAATTTCGATATCTGTAGCCGTTCGAAAGTTACAGGCGATCCAGACAGACAGACAGACAGACGGACGGACGGACGGACGGACGGACAAAACGTTCGCATAAGTACGCTGAAGCTACTAATAATGTGTTGTAATAATTCTTTACTGCCACTATTCTCTTTGATTACTGTATTGTCGCAAGTAAACTATACTGTTGGTAATCCTAATCTGCTCATATGCATAGAGTTAGCATGCGAATTTATAGTGTTAACTAGCTCCACAATTTTGCAAAAGTTCTTCTCAAAGACAAATCAAGGTCAACAGCTATTTGCATTTTACAGCAAATCTTTTCTTAGCGACCAATAACTGTGTGTTCTGTTTATCGGTAGGGATTCATATAAATATACAAAATATCTGCAAATACAGACACATTTCGGGTGGAAACGCCTTAGCACTTGAAAACACCGTTGAATGTTTTAACAGTTTATATATAGCTGCAACAACGCATTTTCAAATTTAATAGTTATTTTTTAACTTTTAATTTGAAATACTTAATGACATCTAGGTAGAAAATAATAGCAAAACCCATTTGTTGACAACTTAGAGGAATTGTTGAATATTTCTATATTTATTTCGTTGCAGAGATGACAGTTACGACCAATGTTTCAACGAAACTACTATAAGACTAGAAGTGTTTATCAGATCATATTACATAAAGCTTGAATTATTTGACCATTTTCCACAGGTGTTGTGTAAAATACCGATGGGGCCACAATTATATATAACAGCAATAAGATAACATGAACAAGAAGATAATACGTATCGCTTGAGTAAGAAAGAGATAAACATAGTAGCAAATATTCGAGAAGGCTTGACTCTTAAGTTAATTATGACATTAATTTGTCAACTAAACATGCCTACTAATATAATTTTTTTGTATGACCATCTCTTTCTCACTCAAGCGTTCTATTTGCTTGTTCATGTTATCTTATTGCTGTTATTGTATATAATTATGGCCCCATCAGTATATTAAAAATATACGGTACCCCCACCCCAGAAAAGCGCCCATCGGTAAATGTTAGGAACCAGTTATTGGTAGCTTCAGCGTACTTATGCGAACGTTTTGTCCGTCCGTCTGTCTGTGTGTCTGTCTGGATCGCCTGTAACTTTCGAACGGCTACAGATATCGAAATTTTGAAAGGGGGCAAAGTTGTTGCTAAGGTCCCGAGCACCTTCATGCGCTATTTGGTTTTTGCGAAAGGTCACTATAATACTTAATGTTTTCGCAGTGCTGAAGCTACTCTTTAGACCTGTACTTGAGCAGTTTATTTATCATAAAAATTGTCAATGCGCACTTCACTCCGCTTCACAGTTCAATGTCATGAATCAGTCTATTGTTATAAAAACTATTCATACGCGCCCTTCGGTGCTTTCTAAGAATACTTCGGCACCTTATCTTCGTGTTTATTATCAAATTGAGTGTGTTATTAATGAGTGTATTTCAGAAATCAATTGAATGCTGTTCGTTATATCATGTAAAAAATAAAAAACACAAATTAATTTTAATGCTTAACCAAAACAAAGTTATTAATTATTTCATTCCAATCAAATTTTAACAACAACGAAAGATCGATTCATGAAATTAAGTTAAATACTAAAAATTGGCAAATCTAATCAATTCAACTTTGTATATATTGTGTACGATTCTTAGGAAACCGTTATGACAAAAAGACTTTTGAACAAGCTTAATAAAATTTAAAAAAAATTTGTAACTATCATCAGTGGATTTGCCCTATATATTTACATGTGATTATTATTAGGGAAAATAACAACAACCGGACGTATACGGGCATTTCGGGGGTTGGCAACTATTGTTTGGCTCATGGCACGTGGGTCACACCCATGGTACGTGGGCTACACCCATGGCACGTGGGTCACATGTGGGAACTTAGAACAGGTTAACGGTCATTTTTGAATTGATGTCGGTATATCGAGACTTTGATTTTTATTTATATGTCGATTTAGCGAGGTTTTAGTCTTGTATGAAAAAGATCATGTCTTAGGATTTTTGTCTTCGACCATAGCTCAAAAGTTGATGTTGCCTTCATTTTCGAACGACCTATCGCATGAAAAAGATTCAAGACTTCAGGAAGATTCCTGGCGACCGGAATCGTGTACACATACGAACATACGTATACCGCACAGCACGTTTAGCCCCCTCTAATACGAAGGAGGGATCTAGTGGGATGGGGTGTTCATCAAAAGATCCTCACAGCCGAGGCGGAGATTTGGTATAGTGGGTTCGTTAGTCGGTTGACAGGAAATTTTAGAGATATTTGACTCATAGTGGTTTTCGATATAAGGGAATTTCAATACGTTGTACACTTCGTGTCGAAGTAATACCTAACGAATTTAGGTGAGGCGATCTTGCTAACCAGTCCGATTAACCTGTGAGGATTAGCAAAATTTAAAAACTATCGCAACCTTGTTAATAAAGAAGTCCTTTTTTCAGAATTAACACTGTTAAACATTAAAAAGTTCTGCAACTCTGTAACGAAGTGCTTTTGAATAAATATCCATGAGAAAATTACTTAAACCTAAAGAATCAGCTCTCGCTATTTGTCGGGGTTTAAGCCGCAGAGGAAGGTTAGAAACTATTTCGTTAATGTTACAACCCATCCAGTGCATCTTTGCATTTTTAAAAAGTATTTTTTAAGGTCTTTTCGAATGGAAATTGATTGCTAATTTCTTCTGCACTTCTATTAACACCAACTTATTTCTTCCTATTATTTTGTTCTAACTGTGTATTCATACTGATCGAATATTTGCTTTATTTTTAAAAGCGATAATGGGAGTTACGCCATCTTGAAACATTATCAACTGACAAAGGTGAATTCATAATAAATAATGGAAGTGTTTGGTAACTATCGGACGATAATAATATAGGGTAAGTTTGGCATCTCTCTAAAAGCAGGCTAAACTTAACAAACAATTATCTAAATGGAAAAGCGTTTTGTGATCCCTGGTTATCACTAGCAGGATCTTAAATTAACTAAGCGGGTTTAGGTAGCCAGGCGACGCAATGGCTAGACAATATTACAAAGTTGGCAAGAATGGAGCGAGTATCCCTTGCAGAAGGTTGCTACTGAACAAATTAGGAAATGACCTACTTTCAGAAGGGCTGGTGATGTCTAGATTTCTTTTTTTGGACAGATATGCAGTTGATTACAAAAATAAAAGGAATGAGGGATACAGAACATTATTAACAATATTTTAAAATTAGTTTCCCATTAACATAATCGACCAACTTTTAATAATAAACCGTTAGTTAATAGATTTCTATATAAAGATGCTTCTAGTGCGACAATATAACATCAAGGCGAGGTCTACCACTTTATGCTAACTATATTTACTTGACAGTTTACCGTTTTTATGAGTTACCGGGTTAATGGTGTTCAAACTGTAACAAATTATTGCATTTGCTAGTTAGCATAGCAAGTAATATGGTATATGACGATAAGTTTTAATATGAGATGAGATATGAAGATCATGTAACACAAATCGGAACATGGAAATAAAATAAGCCGACACGTATTGACATCACTACACAACTAAAATCTAGTTAATATAGTACAAACTACTACTAAATCTGCATTTTCTACTCCCTAACATCTAATGACAGATTCCGACATCTCGAGATATAAATATTTCGCATATGGTCTGAAAAAAGTTAGCATCAGCAGAAAAAAATACCAAACTTTACAGCTTAACAAAAGACCATGCACTAAATCGAATAATATGTAGAATGTAGGGTGGTCAACAAAATGTCATGTCTATACGTAGTGCTGTGGCTCCATTTAAATTATATGGCTCTATAGCCACAGCCACAGCAGACTAGACGTGAAATTTTAATAATCACCTGATATAATAATAGGAATGTATTGTTAGGTCTATCTAATTGTTTTATTTAAAGCTTTTCTTCAAGCAAATAACGGACAACTACAACAACTACGTAATACATCGAAGGTATAATTAAACCAATTAATAATTATACAATAATATAATGAAGACGATTAATTAATACAAATAGATGTGATTAAAATATCACTCTCGAAATTGCTCGCCTACGCTCCAAAATTTGTAAGCTTCGAAATCAGTAACTCTAGAGACGCGCTATGACAGCGCAGTTGGACTGCTTGAGCCAAACATAAAGTGGCCCCGATTCAAGTTAAGCAACCTATCTTTGTGCATATCTCTTTCGCTGCTCCCCATCGCAGCAGCTCATAAACTGTCGAACAGCTGGGCCATTTCTATGTGTCTCCACCGTGTTCGTGAAAGCAAGCAAGCGCTTATCGTACGAGTAATTCATTTACCATATTTAGCCTTAGGGCCGTTACAAAACAAAATGTTACTGTAGGCAAGCCAACATTTTTGCGCCCCTCAGTCCACCAAAGATACAGGTAACATGAAACACTAATTTTAGTGTATGTCTTCTGCATTTCTTTCCGTATATATGATATACAGTGTGTCCCAGGATTGATGTTACAAGACGTGTGATGGACTACAAATTTTTGAATTTTATTTTAAGGTTCTGGGATTCTGTCCTGCTTGGTTGGAGAAGAATTTTAAGAATATTTTCAGTTTATGAAAAAAACCCTTGACGGGGAAGCGAAAACTGTTTTATTTTCAAGTAAACTACCCTTTTCGTTCATGGCAAAATTTCATTAAGAAAAGTTGTTCAGAATGATTTCAGGAAGATCTGTCGACTTAGAAAAACCGTTATTTTTTTGATTAAGCAATATAAATTGAATTTATTAAAAATGACGGTTTAATCTAAGTACGTAGATCTTTCTGAAATTTTGTATGGGGCCATAATTTCTCATTATTAACAACTTTTCTTAATAAAATTTTGCCGTATCATGAACAAAAAGGGTAGTTTCCCTAAAAATAAAATTCAATTTTGCTTTGTTCTCTGAATGCCATTTTTTGGCAGTGGTCTATTATGATATGTTTTTCGGACTTTTTCCACTATCTAGGGTGTAAATCACACAACGTTTCGGGAGTTTTGATCTACTCCCGTCTACAGGTGTCCCTAGACAGTGGAAAAAGTCCGAAAAACATATCAATTTTGCTTTATATAAAAAATAACGGTTTTTTCAAGTCGCTACAGATCTTCCTAAAATTTTGTATAGGGCTATAATTTATTATTCTGCACAACTTTTATTGGTAAAAGTTTGGCGTATCATTAACAAAGAGGGTAGTTTACCTGAAAATAGAATAGTTTTCGCTTCCCTGTCAAGGCCTACTAGTTTTTCACAAACTGAAAATATTATTAAAATTCTTGTCACATCAATCATGGGACACACTGTATATTGAAATCAAACAGGTAAATATTCAAAAATATTCAACATTTTTAATTCAAGGTTTAAAAATACCCAGCTAACTACGCTAGGGTAAAATATTTGATAGTATGTGAATGTGCGTTATTTTTAAATTTTGTTTACTATGCTTGGCATTTCTAGAATATTTTTAACCCTAAAATATAATAAAATTTTACCAAAGTACAGGTGCGCACAATGTACTGCGTCGGAGAATGTGCGCTGGTCAGGGATAGAATTTCAATTGGGGCAGACTTTTTAAAAGTAGCGCGACGTATGTTTATTAAAGTTTCTTGTTTTTCGTAGTTGTTGGCATATGCGATTATGCTAACCAATAATTAATTATAATGGGATGAGTTGCAACACTGCGATGCGACCCTGCAAGCGCTGCTATGCGTATTCTTAGTTAATGCGTTAGATGGTAGTTACTGTATAATGTACATGTTAGTTGGTTTCATCATGTTGGTAGCTTTTTTCTGTGGAAACTACAGCAGATGATTGACGTTCTTGCTCCGCCTAGTGAGTTCGCGAAGGCATGTTGTTCTGCAACGGTAGCAGCCGAGCGGATTTACCTATTTACAGTAAGTGCTATAATGTGAAAGATAGTAGGCATCGGGCATTTACTGATTCTGTACGGGTTGCAACAATAATTAATCTAGCTGAATTAGATAAAAAAACATAAAACACAATAATTCTAATAAAGTAAAGGAAGTCAACAGTACATATTTCCTTGTCTAAAAACACATGTTGGGACTGCGTGTTTTCCTGTCTACGTCTATCACGTTTTTATCGTTGCCGGTGGGACGCGGTTTGTCTGCATACCTTGTTCAGTGCATAAGGCGCCTGCTTACAAATCAGATTCCATCTGGAAACACTGGTTCGAATCCCATCGAATGCGTTTTTTTTGCCCACCCATTGATTTGTTTTTTCCACTTGTATGAAAGAAATACCTTTTTACCAGTGCCATTTTGGCGCCTGTAGGCGGGGGACTACTCGGCCTATACCTAGTTACGGTCCCATATTAGCCCCTTTTACCTATAGGTGTCATGAAATAAAAATTTGTCGTGATTTGTTAAAACTTTCAAAAGAACATAATGATGAAAAAAGTTTTTATTCCTTAAGAATATGAAAAATCTGGAATGACTGATTTGTTGTGGTAGGCACATGGCTCCTTTGTTTCCTATAGCCAGCCGCTACTGGACTTAATAGAAGACTGATAAATGTTTAATTGAAATAAAAAATTAACTTTTTTTTAAATTACTTTACACCATATATCTAATATCAAAATTAAAATCAAATGACATGATACATTTCTTGCAACTTTGAATGGTTGCCGCTTTATACATTAATAAGTAAACAACACTACTTAAAACTCTGTAAGCAATCCTTTAAAATCTGTCTGTATTAGAAACGTGTTAATACATATTTTATGCCAATTTTCTCAAATTGATGGTGTTATTTCTGTACCAGCAGCTTTGTGTTCTCAAAACCATTATTACTTCTAGGTACAGCAATCTAGACACTGCATACCTATTATTATAAATATTTAAGCAGCACAAGTCTGATGCGCTCCATGGCCATTTGAAGTAGTTTAATTAATGGCCAGTAGTTATTATTTAATATCTTTGCACTCCGTGTAGCAGGATTTCGTCTCTCCCAGGCAGCTAAAAGCGCTATAGAGATTGTAAATATTAATGCTGATATATTGCTTTCTTTTTCATGTTGGAATTGTATTTATATTATATATAAATATCTTTGTTAGTTAAGCATTATATGAATTAATTAGCTGAATATTACTTATAGCTGTACTTGTATTCTGATGAAAAATACTAAAAGGAGCCAAATTAAAATTCACAAATAAAAGTTTTATGAATTTACTTCAATATGTAAAACGTAAACTGTAGTAACACATATCCTTCAATAGTGTAATTATGAAATTAAATTTCTCTTAACCAAGTTGGTGATATGACCATATGAATTCTACTTATTGGCACTTCAGTTAACTACTTTAACAAAACGAAATTGGTGTTGATACTGTTAATTGGACAAATGCTATCGAAAGTATTTACAAAATTATTTTCTTTTTCAATAATTCTACATTCTTAGTATTTGCAACATCTACAATTGAAGCTTTTGCAGTTAAAATCGTTCCTTAAAATATCAAACTAAAGAACTTCGTCACTATTTCTCTAACGTAAAAGGTTTTGATACGTCATATTTATTCACCTCTTTGGGATATACAAAACATGATTCGTATTTTATAAATGTATTGCATAAAACTGTTTTAAGAAAATGTGACCACTGTCTACACTGCATTTTATACTACATTTGAACTACTAATATTATTAGTTCATGTCACCAACACTAATAAGCTAAAACATGCTGTAGATATGTAATTTAAACCATTTTGATATATAGATTAACTGATAGGAAACATCAAATAACACGTGGATAAGTTAAAACAAGATGTTGAAAATAAACTTTATTTAAAAAAATGATGACAATATTTATATATAAGTCAACAAATTGCGTGCTATAGATTAGGCAAGTTTGATTACTTTAAATGGCTTCCGCGATCAAGCTTTTTTTTATCACCACCATCTTGAAAGAGCTAGGCGGGATCACTAATTATTTAGCATTTGTACAGCGATGATGGACTTTCTCCTTATTTGTCTGAAACAAACTATATATAGTGTGTCCCACACTTTATCAACACATCAATATCTTCTATATTTGTAAGCATACTGATTGTAAATTGTAGTGAATTATACAGATTATACCACTCCCCCTAACATCAACCAATGAAAAACGACAAAATGCATAATTACGCATGTACTAACTTTTGATAATGTACATAGCAACTGATAATCACATACCTTCTTGACTAATAGGTGATAATCACACGCCTTCACAAACATCACTTTACCTGCTGTCAGTATAGTTGTCATAACAACCACATTAACTGTACTTTTAATACAATTCCTTCGGACTCGCGCGATTGCCAAACAATATATCTCGTGGAAGCAGAAATGATCATTTGATAATCAAGAACCTACTAGTTGCATTATATATGATTATTGCACACAACTGTCACATGACTGATATCAGCCCATGAAAACCATGCATTTTTTTAAAATCGACCAATCCCGAACTGATTACCTGATAAACGCCCGTGGGCTGCTTACCAAGCGATAAGCGCCCTAGGGATGATTATCGACCCCGTGGATGGTGTCATAATTAGAATTAGAAATGCATGAAACAAGCAATTTGAGTTTTTTGGCATTGTTAGATCAATCTTAAATCATAATTCGTATACGGGTTTCGCGTAATAATCTCCAAAATATAAACGCGGGCAACACACTTAGGTACATATAATTTTGCCCGTGCCAAGAGTCATCGTGCTGGTTTCCCTTAGAAAACTGCCCTCGGACAACACTCGGGTCAGTTTTCATTGCAACCAGCACTCGACCCTTGGCGTGTGCAAAATTATCGGTAAGTATGTCTCGCCCTTGTTATATTACTATTGATAATCCCCAAGTGATTATTTTTGACGTTGTATACCATCCCACTTGATTTTAGTCTTCTTTAACATTTCTAAAACCGCAGATACAAATTTTTCTTGTAAAAATGGAACAATTTTTAGAAGCATGAATAGTCCAAATAAAGTGAAATATTTTGCAAATTGGTGCTTTTGTAATTTTTCGTCTATACTTACCTGGTTTCTGTTGAAAGAAGTATAAATATATGAATAATATTACTTTAGCATTTGACATATATCTCTCACTACTAATATTAAGGTAGAAGGGCACGTTTATAGTTATTAACGGCATAAGGCCGTCAGTAAGCATCTAACAAACGAGGATTAATTTGTAGCCGAGGCCGTCAGGCCGAGGCTAATGAATTTATCCTCTTTAGTTAGATGCGATAACGGCCGTATGTCTTTGAATATTTTTCATAACACCTACAAAAATTGAAATTTTCGAGCAATCTAAATGAAAAAGTTAAATAGTATTAGTACCGATTCGATGTTAGCAGGTTAGGTTTTGCGTCAGTTTTGACACAGACTGACGCAAAACCTAACCTGCTAACCTCGAATTTGACATAAACTTACAGTGTCACCAACTATACATTTCAGTATTGCCAATATAAAAATGTTACTGTTCTGTCATTTTTTAAAGACCTAGGCTGTTAAATGTATAACAGCCATGGTTGTTATGGGGAACTTTTCAGTCAGGTTGACAGTTCTATTATTGACAAATAACAAGTAGATGTTATGAAAATTATATTAATTATCATGAGGGTATCTTCATTATGTATGGCGTGTTGAAGGATTCTTCTTCGATTTTAATACTTGAATTAGAAGGGAAACTACTTTGTACGTCGTCTTTTTCAAAATTACAGGTATCGCATGTGCCACCTTGATACTCTCAAAAGAAAATCTGAATATGACGTATACTGGTCACAGTCAACAAAATTATTTATTTTTCTGGATCAGCCCTGTAATTTATTTTAAGCAGAGCAATTTAACAGCGGAAAGTATTAAGAATGAGTGGCAATATAGAAACGGTCGATACTGACCCCGTTTTTCGTTAGTGCTTTTTATGAAATTCACTTAATCAGGTATGAAACACACATAGTTAATTTTAGACTCGTTTTTGTAGTATTGGGTAAGCTACAAGACACTGGTAGTTTAAATTGGAATTTCTAATGTAATTTAGTAGAAATTACAAATTGGAGCTAAAAATGATAAAAACTGATTCTTTGTGAGTTATGCTTTAGTTAACGTAATATGGAAACGTAGCAACCATAAGGTATACTTGCAAGAACTATAGCCATGATCCTTACAAATTATATTTGTCTTTGTTATTCTATTTCTACCATATACCTATTGGTCTGTTTTCTTTTGGGCAATCTTTCTTCTCCTCTACATCCTTTGTCATTGTCTTTGAAATATTTCTTGAAAAGCTGCTCCATATCCATTTTGCTTTCCACATCGACCATTTTTACAACTCTTCAACTTTTGCCGCAGCCGCTCAATCAATCGCGACCAACCTAAAATTATGCGAAATGTCTCATGAAGCTATATAATAATATAATGCTCCTGAGGATAACAACCGCTTTGGTGTAGACAAAAGTCGAAAAACTAAGAGAAATAAGTGAAACGCTTTTGGGCAAGATTTGTAGGTTTTCTTTGTATGTATTTATCGATTTTTATTGGGTTTACTAGAAGCAGATGTACGCGTATCTACCTTCTCACAGTGGTGTAGTGGCACATTGCTTGATTACCAAGTCTGAGGCCGAGGGATCGAATCTCGGTCTCAGCAAGATCTTTTTAAACTGATCTCTTATAACCTTTAAATCTAAAATGCCACATTATCTTGGCTCTCTGTCCCATCTACATTCTCCCCTAACGCTGTTGATAAATTTCCGATTCGCTTTGATCCGAGTAGGCCTCACAATAGTTGCTTTCCGTCTTCTTTGCGTAGCACATATGTTACGATCGTATATATAACATAATATGATAACGGCCATACTACATTGAAAGCACCGTGTCAACGGATTACGAAGACTGAATGCGTCTCACGGAGCGGGCGTTTCAACAAGCATATAGCAAAAATTGTTTCATACCAACAGTATGCCGAAGTTGCGACCGGGGACCAACCTTGTTTTCCAGATTGGTTTCTCCTTTCGTTGTTATACTTTATTTTTCCATTTCGATTGTATACATCTAGATTTGCTTTATTCCGTTTTCTAGTTTCTTCTGTACAGCCTGCTCTTGAACATAGACATTTTATGTCAACAGTTTGTACTCCTCATTTGTCCCGTTTTGTAGTGGTCTGAAGCTACTTGATAAAATTCTAATAATGTATTTTTTGTGTTATATTTTCACAGTACGTTGAATCGTTAAGTTAGAAAGTTACATATGAAATTTCCTGGGATATCATGTACACAGAAGAAAGTATCAGTCAGATATCCTACATTATAGACAATTACACTTGCTCACTTACTTTAAGGTTGTATTGTCAAGTATTACATTTCACCTAACTAGTACTTTCCAAATTATATTCTCCTGTTATTTATTATAATTTATATGTTGCTCTTTACGTGTCCTCAAAATCTGCTGTATTAACTCGGCGCGTATGTGAAGAAATTTTGTGGCAAATGTGTGGTGGAGCTAAAATTACCGTACACATTTACAATGGCTGAATTAAAACGAATAAATAAATTTTGATTACGTATTTATTTCAGAATATATTCTTATTGCAAACCTTAATAAAATTTGGTTTCACATGAGCATTATAATGGTAAAAAAGGATTGGAAAATGCATTTCTTTATAAAAAATTTAGTCGTAAATATTTATCATAGAAAAAAATCACAGACCATGTAAAATCGAAAGAAAACTTCTTTGCATTGACAAAATGCTTTAAAACATTAAAAAACGGAAACAACATAAGTGAAAATAGTATATTAAAGTATGAGTGGATAACAAGGTCTTTAAAACACGCGCGAGTTTTCGAGCACGACGGGGTAGCCGGAGTGCTCGAAATAGAGCAAGTGTTTCAAAGACCAGTTATCCACGAATACTTTACGCTATTTTTTTTATTATACCTCCAATACTGGAAATAAATTACGCACTAAAAACTTAGAAATAATTTATGTCGTGATAAATCGAGAGGGCATAATAATATTGCTACTATAGTTACGAGAATTATTTACGTTTTTGTCGCGTCCATGTACGTTGTTGCATTCAGTCGTTTCCTTGACAACCTTTAAAGCTCGGCGAGCTTTAATCGCCTGTATTCGCACGCTCAGGTGTGCTTTAAATAGCGATTCTGATGCAGGCATAATAAAAAATGTTTAAAAAAATGCTACAGTTCTACCATACAGTTTTGATACATACTTATGGCATGTTCCAAGCAGGGAAACACGTCGCAGGTTATGTACTTTTTTGGAACTTTCTGCGGCAAAAGCCACATTTCCTACCACCTCTTGTCTCTTTTGTTCATTTGGTCATCACCGGCATTTGGTTCTTCAAGAGATATTTTTATACCACTTCTTAGAGACTGGTGTTTAGTCGCATTTTTTATAGGTCTGAGAGGTGACTATGTCTAGTGCCAACCCAAGTCCCGGAAGAAATTCCTGTCTCCTTTGTTTTAAATCACCAGTATCACTCTGACAAACAAGTCTGACATTGACTGGGGCTATATTTATCAGCCAAAAAAATAGTAGGGGCCAGCGTTTGCTATTAAGTGAAACGTCGTAACTGCCATCCACCACATCTACGCCGCATTTGTAAAATTTTAAGTCTATAATTTTTGAATTTTTCCAGTATCGTTTCCAACCTTAATTTATGGTCACAAGTGGTCGAAAGAAAAACCAATGTTTTTTTTTTGGGAACGGACGATAGAATAGCCATTTTCTCTTAAAATCCAAAATTTTTCTAATGGTGGTGAGTGAACTTATAAATTATATTCGCCCAAGAGATGGTTCAGCAGTTGTAACGTTGCCACTATTTTCAAAATCAAATTGGTATTTAATTATATTTTGTCTAAATATATCTTAGTTGTATTAATATACATCTGATTCTTATACGTACTATCCAAAGAAACATTACTTCTTTTGGAAGTTGTCTTATTGACTTACCTTTGTATTTCAGTAAAACTTATAACAACTTTGATATTTTTTAATTACACAATTCTGACATTTGACATATGTTATGATGAATACCCCTGTTGTAACCTCAACTAACTAGCTCGGAACAATGAAACTCCTTTCTCTCAGCTGAATAGGGTTATGCTACTTTTAAATATATCAGTTAATATAATTTTTTTAACCTTCATTTATATTTAATCAACAGTATAAAATACTGTTACCATATTTGAATTTTTTATTCGAATGATTTCAAATACTTTACTTAATATCAAATGTTAAACATTGACTTTATAATAAATTGGTTTGATCTGACATTACAATAAAAAATTATTTAAATTTCAAAGTAATTTTAATCACTTGATCCAAATAATAAAACACACAACCTAAATCAAAATCCTCTTAACTAACTCCAAAATGTTCAATTTCTAAATACTAAAGCCGAAAACTATTCAAGCTTGAATTAACGTACAATTTAGAAAACTTAATTTTCATTTTGACAATTTTTTACAAATCTGTGCGAATCCACCAGTTTGCTTTCTTAGTTCTAGATTCTCCATATTATCGAACTTTAGACAAGTTAAAAGTTACTTCAAGTCATAACTCTCGTAAAGACGTCGATTGTTAAGTCTGATTTCCATAACTCTTTCAAATTTAGTCTACTGTTTCTAAATACTCAGCCAAGTATAGCAACTCTAAAACATAGCACGAATTTTTCCTTGCATCTATAGGTTTCGCCACATACTTGTGAGTGTCGTTTGATATTTGGACGTTAATTTGTGTAAATTATTGTCTCATTGTCGCGACAGGCGCTCTCGTACTTTCTTTGCTTGTCGCTGACAAATTTCTGCCTATTTAATTTTAATATCAGTCAAAGCCAAGATGTTTGTCTTTAAAAGCCCAATTTTTATATCGTGGTAACTGCACGTGGTCATTTTAGCTTTGCTTTCTGATACTTGACGAATTGGTTTAACTTTCGGGGCATTTCTAGCTGTTCTGATCCCTTCTCCAGCTGCTCAGGTCCCGTATCCAGTTGTTCTGGCTTCGTATAAGTGCACGTGCCGTTTTGACCCGTATAGCTGCTCCCGTATGCTGCACTCTTGACCAATTTTGCTGCCCGATGTTTTCTTTTAATGACTGGAACGTTAACCTTACTCACTGGCAGGCTCCTTGCTATTTGACCTTGATCTATTCCGGCGTTTGTTGCTATCGAGGGCAGAAGCCTTTAATCGCCATCAAAGGTCAGCTATTTGGTCATGCAAGTGACATTATTCTGTAATTTTGTTAGTTGTACTACCGTTCCTCATTAGAATTGTCGGGCTTATTTTACTTCTTGTTTTGAGATTATATTGCTGTGTCGAGTGCTCGCATCTCTGATCAGAGTCCTTTTAGCTTTCTCGAACGTCACCTTTGCCTATGCACATTGTAGCTATACATTTATCTGCTTTATATGATTGCGATTCCACTGGCCGATTTAAATTGGGAAGCCTGTATAGTAGTTATAATAGTTTGATTTTTACGTGCATTCCGCTTAATGCACGTTTTAATGATGTTAAAGCTAATTGTGTTTTATTAATATGATGTTGATTATTATGCATTTCATTATAAATGTGTTTTAGTTAGGGCAATCTGAATTATGAACTGGTTATTATTAATATTGCATTTCAGATTATTGTGATTTTGGCTAAACTTTGAGCTTATGAGTTCTCGTTTCTATCTGAGCACATTTCCTGCATAAAGACTTATTGGCGCTCATTTTGAAATGATGAACGAATTTAAATTTTTATAGCGAACCCATGGCGTCTTCAGCTAGTCGGCTCTCAAATGTGCCCATATAGTCACGATGTTTTGATTTCGGTGTACATTTAGTAGAAAAGTTAGAAGGCATTAAATAAATTCGTCGTCACAAAGGAAGTTAAAGCATTCTTCTGGGGTCTCTTCGCAAAGGCTCTAACTGCAAGTGGATGGGTTCTAATAATATTGTCTAACCTTATTCTTACTGAGGTTTTTTGGCAAAGTTTTTTACACCAATTTGTTATACAGGGTCCGGCAACATAACTTCCTTTTTCAAAACGCAATAAAACGCATTTCGTGAATCAGATTTTTTATTTTTTTTTTTATTATGTAGGTAGATATCTAAAGTTTTGTTTTACATAGTTTTAAAAATCATATCAAGTAGGTCACACCCCCCATTGCCCATACACTAAATAATCCGATTTCTGGCGTTTCTCATGACCCTTACCAGCATACCAACGGGTATGTTGGACATTTCTGCCCGGATGTTGGCCTTTAGGTTTTGTAGGGTTCTTGGACGGTTGACATAAACGCAGGATTTAAAAAACCCCACAAACAAAAATCGCATGGGGACAAATCGTGGGAGCGGGCTGGTCACTCGTCTCTTATTGAGATGAGCCTCTCAAGTGATGTGATGGGCCGAGGGACTCCAGTTCTTCGTCTTGTCACACTCCCGGTTTGTATGAACGTAGTGACCCATGTAATAATTTATTTCCGGTCAGGGACAGGGCCCAACGGGGCTACATTGAAGCGATTTCGGAAGGCGCGCTGGGTTGCGACTACAGAACATCCGTTCGAAAAGTAGACCTCGACGGCAAACGCACGCTCCTCACTGTTCCAACGCATGATGACGACTGACATAAAAGGAAACAGAACTTTAGAACCACATCTGTCAAATGAGACTACTTCCGGCCCGCTACGATTCCTACAGCCTGAATGGCGCGCATTTAAAAAAAGGAAGTTATGTTGCCGGACCCTGTATCTGCCCAAGTAATATTGCTACGTTACATCAGTGGATCGGCAATATAATCTTCTTGCTCAGTTCTGGATTTGACAAAATCGCTAATGTTAACGATTTCGGTCTCCACCTCTTGCCATTAAGCAAAAAATGTTCTTTGCTCTTCTTCGTAACTCACAACAACTTATTTATCTAAAAATAGAATTAAAATATCGAAAATACTTAAAATATATGTATATCTTACTCTATAAAAGATAAGTACCACGCAGGTGTGGTAGAATGATAATCATCAAAGCTTAAGATAACACTTTCAGGGCTGTACTAACAAACACATACTATTTAATGTCGACTAGGATAGTGTTCTTAATACTATTACCTGCACTACTAAAGAGTGCGGACACCCATTTTAAAGAAACGCAAAGCATTTTATGTTTAAAAATTATCTTGGAGGACTTACACTCCACCGGCCACGTTCCAAGTTAAAGAAATCTCACAGTGTAGGTTAAATGGACTAATTGTTAGCTTATACAGGTGGTTCGGATAATAGGAAACCATACATTGATGGTGAGTTCTACGCATTAAAATAATAAAAAAACTTCATATGCAGTATTGTCCGAAAATCGTTATTGGCGTAGATACCGACCCTTAAAGTTTAACTTTTTTTTAAATTTTTTATTTATTTTTTATAACTGAGTAGATAAATACTTTAAACTTGGTGTACGTGCTCTTTATTGAAATGCTCACAAACAAAAAGAAAAATAATCGATAACATGTATTTTGAGGAACTGGCAGTTAACCTAAAACCATATTTTCTTTTTAGTCATAACTTTTATATCTGAAGACATACTTCCGATTTAGATACGGCATCTTGTAGGGAATATAAAAATTCAAAATTAATGTACTTCTGTTTGGTATGCGTAACATACACCGTTTGGTTAGAAATTCTATCTAAAGTTTTAAGGCTTTTCTTTTCAGGATCATTATCTGATTAGCCTTGATAACAAAAATGCAACTTTTGTTTGTTCGATGTCTAAATGTTTACGTGCAATTATTATTGTTTCACTTGACGTTTGAGTTTGTGTTAACAATGGATTTTAATTATACTTTTGCTGAGATGGCGGATATGCACCTAATTTATGGACGAGCAAATGGTAATGCAAGAGAAGCGCAACGTCTTTATAGGGAATCATTTCCTAATCGCCGAATTCCAAATAAAAATATGTTTGGCAACAGACACCTTCAAGAAGAGGGTATATTTATTTCTTCTCGATTAAATCGTGGACGACCAAGGACAACGCGTAGTGCAGAAATGGAAGAAAGAGTTTTAGATCTAATTGAGGCAAATCCTGGGACTAGTACGAGAAGGATTGCTTTAACGGAGGGAGTGTCTAACTCGATAGTTTGGGAAGTTCTTCACGAACAACTGTTACACCCTTACCATCTTCAAAAGGTTCAGGCATTAAAAGTTGATGATTATCCACGGCGAATCGAATTCTGCGGGTGGATTTTGCAAAAACGCGCCACTGATCCAGCATTTCTGTCTCACATTTTGTATACAGATGAGGCAGGTTTCACTAGAGACGGATTTATAAATTTTCGAAACACTCATTTGTGGGCAGAAGAAAACCCACACGAAATTATTGAAGCTAGACACCAAGAAAGATTTTCCGTAAACGTATGGATTGGGATACTCGGAGATCAACTAATAGGACCTCATTTTTTTCCGAATAGATTAACAGGACCGATTTATCTATCTTTCTTAGAGAACGATCTTCCACAGTTACTTGAAGACGTTCCGTTGGAAGTCCGAAGAAACATGTGGTTATTACAGGATGGAGCTCCTGCTCATTTCAGTAATGCAGTGCGCCAGTACCTTAATGAAACCTACCCAGAAAGATGGATAGGACGGGCTGGATCAGTCCCATGGCCGCCAAGATCGCCGGATTTAAATCCTCTGGATTTTTTTTGTGGGGATGGTTAAAAGCTATTGTTTATGCTACTCCTGTCAAGAATTTAGAAGAGTTGAGACAGCGTATAATAGATGCTTGTCAAACTATACGTGATCAACTAGCGACATTCGCGCGCGTAAGGGAATCGTTGGTGCTACGAGCCCAGAGCTGTATACGCATGAACGGAGGGCATTTCGAACATGTGCTGTGAATGTTTATAAAAGTAGCATAAAGTTTAAAGAAACATCAAACCGTGTGTGGTTTTTTTATTATGTTAAATTTAGATTTATGGTATTTGATATGTGTTCTATGAATAAAATGAAATACAGCTATTGCAAAAACTTTAAGGGTCGGTATCTACGCCAATAACGATTTTCGGATAATAGTGCATATGAAGTTTTTTATTATCTATAATATAATTTTCCTTAATGTGTGTCTGTGGCACAAAATAAAGTCTCACGTTCCGGCTTCACAGATGTTTATATTTGTTTAGGTTTTGTTTTTCTTATCTTAGCGCTCGGATCGGAGCTTGACCTTTCGCGTATCCTACTTCACGTGCGCGCCGATTCAAGACTCGCAGCGCGTAGCGCGCGGTTTGCTTGTACATATTAATGCGTGGAACTCACCATCAATGTATGGTATTTTTGTTATCAAGGCTGATCAGATAATATCCTTAAAACTTTAGATAGAATTTCTAACCAAACGGTTTATGTTACGCATACCAAACAAGAGTACGTTAATTTTGATTTTTTTTATTCCCTACAAGATGCCGTATCTAAATCGGAGGTATGTCTTCAGATATAAAAGTTATGACTAAAAAGAAAATATGGTTTTAGGTTAACTGCCAGTTCAAAATACATGTTATCGATTATTTTTCTTTTTGTTTGTGAGCATTTCAATAAAGAGCACGTACACCAAGTTTAAAGTAGTTATCTACACAGTTATAACAAATAAATAAAAAATAAAAAAAAAAAGTTAAACTTTAAGGGTCGGTATCTACGCCAATAACGATTTTCGGACAATACTGCATATGAAGCTTTTTTATTTTATTTTAATGCGTAGAACTCACCATCAATGTATGGTTCCCTATTATCCGAACACCCTGTATAATTTTCTACAGATTTATAAATACAATTATCTAAAATGTAAAAGAATGCATCTTCTCTTTAAGGATCAGTTTCTGACGTACTTAATGTCTAACTAGTCTTCATACCATAATATCTCGTTAAGTTTTACGTGTACGAAGCAGCACTGAACAATTGACCTCATTTCTACAAAGTATTCTCAACTTTCGTGCTACGTCGTTGCAGTATAAAAAGGGCTGTAAGAAAAATAGGATTTGGCCTGGGTCGGAGTTTTTCCTCATTGCTGCCTTTACAAACCCTCCATGAAAAATAACCTTTGATTACAGCTCGGTTACGTCTGTTAGATTGTTGGGATTTACTTTTGTCGTCGATATTAGCGTTGTGTAGGCTTTTTGTTTGTGTAAGTCTTTTACCACACTCGCGATGCCAAATGTTTCTCAAATTTCCGTTATGTGCTGGATCTCGGTTTTTGTAGGGGATTGATATAAATCGTATGTCTCCACTTCTGCGTTTTATATTTTTGCAATGTGTAGTAGAATGTCTAGGCACAGCAAGAATAATGCATATTTATATATAGTAAATTATTAATGGACGATTGACTTCGTAATATTTTGTAAAACTGAAAAATAGTTATCTATAGTTCAGCGTAGCTGTAAGGCTTTCCTTATCGTACGTAACCTTAGCTGTAAATACTGTTCTAGGCCGTCTTGAAAACACGTCTGTTTGTTTTACCTGTAACCTCATTTATCTTGCAGTGTAGAGGCTGGTGTTTTATACATCTTACACTTTATGAAGCATATTTTAGGAAATCGTAGTCAGTGTGTTCTGTATTGCTTGTTGCATTACTTCAAACAACTGGTAAGAACTAATATTAATAACTGTATCAGACAATTGCTCAATAGTACAAACTACGACCAATTCAATTTTAGATTATTACTTCCTTTTACAATAAAGGAAGTATTGGATTCACCTCAAAAATTCGAAATTGAGTTTTCAACAGATCTTCACGTTTTAGTGTCCCCTGAACCTAAAAAAACATGTTTTTGTTCTCTGGTCTCTCTGTCTGTGTGTCTGTGTGTCTGTCCGTCTGTCTGTCTGTGTGTCTGAACAGAATATCTCAAAAACGAAAAGAGGTATGGCGTTGAACTTCATATATAAGTTTTGTGTATAGGGCATTCAGTAAACACAAAAACATTTTAATTTTTTTGAAGTTGGCATGGGCATATGGGCATATCATTGTTGTTATAGGGATTCTGTAAAAGGAAGTTGTGTGAGTGTATCGCACCAGATTTTTTATTCTTTAAAACATCTCATAATTTTAGAATGTGTAATGTTTAAAACACATAATGTGTTTGATTAGCATATGGCATATTTTGCCCGGGAGGCCCTGCGACTTGAAAATTTTGACCGCCAATTCTCTAACAACTCAAAGGTGTATACAGGGTGATTCATAACTATTAATTAATTTAAATGGGTGTGTACTGACCTCAGTAGAAGTACATTATTGCACTACAAATGAATTGCATAAGGAAAAAATTGCATTAGGGTTTGGTGCAAACTTTTCAGAATCACTGACTAAATCAGATGAGAGTGCATTACGCTTCTTCGTCTTAATATAGGCTGATAGCCTATTATCGGTTGTTGTACCAGAAAGGTGGCTAGTCTATCCCGTTGAATTAATAAGAAGAATGCCCTTTTAAGGGGCCACGACCACCAAAGGTGTTAGTATGATGGTAGGAGAGCGTCCGGATGTGGGACTCGAATCCACTACTTGCCGACTGCAAGCGCAAGCACCTTACTAGCTCGTCACACGCTATCTGAGTACTACATTAACTAACACTAACTGTAATTGAAATACCCAAACAACTATTTTTTGCTTCTGAATTTTTCATAACGAGATTGATGGTTTTTTATAGGCCGGATTTTTAAATTTTCTTCTAAATAACGTTTCGACCATGGGTGTAATTGTCTTCAAGTTTAATTAATTATGTTTGTTTATTTATTAACCCAGATTTATTGTTAATCTTAAATTAGCTACAGATGAAATGGTTTACGTTATAGATAAAATGGACATGAAGTCTTCCATATTTTCAGTCCATGATGCACTTTGATTTTATGGAATAATTTTATAATTTTTTAATTTGGCATTTATTACACCCCATGGCGACATACATAAAGGAAGAAGTTTCTTTCTTTATCCCTCCTTCCAAGAAAATTCAAAAAAGTCCAACATATAAAGAACCCATCAATCTTGCTAACAACCAGGTTATGGTATTGAAAGAAAAATTGTACGGTATACAATAGTAAAAAGATTTTATCCACTTGTAGGAATCTCCCCATCCGTCATCAAATACCATAAAAAACCATTTATTGCCCATTTTACACATGCTTAATATGTTAATATGCAGAACATCTTCTTTTGTTTGATAATAGTACGTCAGAATTGCTGTCAAACTAGAATGTGCAGTATAAGATTGAAACAATAACATTGATCGTTTGTTGCAGATATCAAAGGTGATAAGTAACTTAGTCTAATATAATAATAAGTTTTCCGAAATGTATACCTGACCCAAAGCACGTAAACAAAATCGTATTAATTAATGTTAGTCTGCTAAGTTTGATACATTTAGCCTTTTCTACAGGACAATTTGAGATTTAAATAGAAGATGCATTGCTAAAACTGATATTTTCAGGATCCATTAATTGCAGAAACAAAACGTTTTTGGAATTGTCAAAGTTGAAAAGCTACTAGCAGCTGTAGTTACTGTAAGCACTGGAACCACACGTCAGAATTTTGAACTATTTGAACCCATTGAGTATTTTAAAAGATGAAACCCGTTTACTATCTGCACTAACCCAAAAAGGTGGCTCAGTAGCTCCGCGGGGGGGGGGGGGGGGTTATAGGTCGGAGAAAATAAAGTGTAGCTTGAATATAAGCATAAAAGTTCTTGTGATTTTCTCTCGGCTACAGGAAATGTGATCAACTCCAAGATATGACTTATCTTGTTTCGTAATTTTTGAACGGCTTATTTTACTTCAAGAATTCGCACACCTGAATTTCGTTCACAAATAAAATAAAATTTCGAACGATTATATGAAAATAACACACGTGAAGGCTAGTATCGGTCATAAATTATCTGTCAAACTACCTGGTGGGTTGCGACGTTACGTTACATTACACAAAGGAGCATGTGTTTATCCTCGGTACAATTCCACATGGAAAGACAATATCGAAAGCCTGGCCAGGGTGGTAAGTGAGAGTGAATTCTTCAATATTTCACAACAAGCAAATTCAATAATAATAATATTACTAGGCGAATTTTAGAAATAAGCAAAATTAAAAGACATTTAACATGCAAAAAATGCACCTTCTACATCAGCACTAATTTCAAATCTGAGATCTGTTGTCATTGCACCTTCTCCGAATTTTCTCTATTGATAAAGAGTGGACCGCATCGGCCATTAGTACAGTCATATCATAAATGAGTTAGGAGAGCGTGACTAGTAACATTTGAAGATTTAGTGAATTTAATGTTATAATATTGAAGACGAGCACCGAACATTTCTGAGCATTGACGTTCGTGGTGTAGTTTCAAATTCTCAAGTTGTGCAAATTTTCTAACTCAAGACAGTTTATTTGCTTTGCATCAACAACAATTTTGTGGAGAAAGGTGATTATTAATAGAATCTTCCCCATACGGGAGTGAAGCGGATGCTAAGAAAAAACATTTTTATGAGTATTGTCAATCACAAATTTAAAAAAAAAATGTCTGTACTTCCAAAATAATGTGTTTTCATTAGACTGTACATTAATTTAATTGTTAAAATGTGCAAAATAGCAGTGGTGCCAACATACTGTCAGTTTGACAGTGCGGATGTCAAGTAAATGGATAATAGCACTTAAATGAAGAATATATTTGAAGTTGAGAAACGTGATTATTACTAGGCGCGTCTTCTCCACAATTCTATTCAGAGCTAAGTTGCTTATATTGAAATTGTTGTCAGTAAATAGCTTTCTATTATACAGTGAATTTATTTTAATGGTTAACATAGCAGTTTCGTTTCTATGCCAGCATTTAATCATACAGGTCACTTCCATAGTTACCAATGAAATCAATAGATTAGAGCGTTTGTTTTAAGAGTTAACATACGAATTTGAATTAGGTACTTGTTAATAAAAAACTTTAATTTTGTTAGCGGAAAGTAGGTATGCAACTAAAAAGTAGATATGTAGGAACACCTTGTGTGTTGTATCTTTTCTTCAGTGGTATACATTAGAATAACTTTTAATTGTGCTTTTGACAAGCAATAATTCCTATGTTAACTCGTAAAATACACGCTCTAATCTATTGATTTCATTGGTAACTATGGAAGTGACCTGTATGATTAAATGGTGGCAGAGAAACGAAACGCTTATGTTAACTATTAAAATAAATTCCCGGTATGGTAATTCTTTAATATGTCACACGCTTCTGTTACTTCCAGGTTTACATTTTTAAACGTTGCTTCCAACAGTGTTAAATAGGTTGTCTATGTATATTACAAGGTCACCTGGCTTAATTTTTTTTCGATATACAGGCACAATTTGACTACTTGACACTAACAGTTGGAAAATAAAATTGAGGTACACACTAAGTAATAACTAAATTAATTGAAGTTCAATTTCAGTTGATTTTTTAAAATGAAGTGTGAGGAAATAACCTGTTTTTTGTATGACTAACTTGATAAGAGGCGTCCACGAATGGGGCCCCCAATTAATCCACTGCGAATTCCGGTTCAATGTGATTGCCGGGAACTGCCACTTAATAACCCTAACTTGGGTTCAGTTAGTTGTTGGAGTGAAACAAGACTTAACAAACACGAGTATATTGATTAACAACGATTACAAACGTCACTGATGGACCGATGGTATTTTACAAAAGCTTCAACTGTTGTGACACGCTTGGATTGGCCACGCGAAAATAGCGAATTGCGCGTAACCGTAACACAAAACAACCTGGAAACGTCTTTCCCAGGGAGTTAGAACGACCGCAACCCAGCACAAAGCATAGCTGATCTTGCTTACTCGAGGCTCTGAATCTAACTAACTCTGAATTTACAACGAGGCGAACTCGCCAATTCAAGGAGGGGCAAGCTCAAACACTATTGGCTGAGGCGATCCTGCGTAGCCAATCGGAGCGTCGCACGTAGGAATAAATACTTATTCTAAAAATCTTAATGCTAAGCTCTCTCAATGAGGCAATTGAAAGAAATCCATAAACCCATGATTCCCAAATATGCTAAGTCGGCTTAAGTTCTAGTAGAAAATGTATCCATCCGCTTAAAAGCCATTAAGAGAAGCTTACAAATTCCTTTCCAACATTAACAGAGGCAAACAAATACGGCAAGATGCAAATTTGACTTTACCACGACCTTTGAATGAGATAAAACAGTTATGACTTGAATTACATGATTAATTATAATCAAGAAGGTTTTGATGCACGCATCTGTGTGAATCAAACATGCCGCCCCCGAAGTGCCGAATATGGCACGACGTGATTAAATCCCAAAATTAAACTGAAATCTAACACTACCAAATAATTAAATGCATAACAAGAACTAAGGACAGATGATAATCCAAGAGCCTTACAGATAACTTACAACTAGCATGAGTACAAACAAAGAAACAACTAAACCTAGCAAAATGTTCAATCAGCGAAAACTACCAACTAAGAGCAAAGTCAATGTTTATTGCCCTTGATCGCAATGATCGTCTTTGGGTAGGATGTACACTTTACGCACCGAGCGTTTCAGGAGATTCCCTCGGGAATCGCGCACCTGCACCACACGCACAACACCATCCGCTCCTGGATATGTGGCCGAGATGATTGCCAGTGGCCAACGGTAGCTTGGAGATGCCTCGTCGTGGACGAGTACCACGTCGCCCACCTTGGGTGCTAGAGAAGTGCTGGAGGACTTCCACTTAGGCCGGCGCTGCAGGAGGTGGAGGTAGTCACGGGACCAACGATCCCAAAACTGCTGAGACAGCCGCTGGACCAGCCCATAGCGGCTGAGACGATTTTCCGGTATGCCCTGGAGTTGGGCTTCCGGAAACGAAGTCAGCTTCCGACCGATCAAGAAGTGGGCAGGAGTAAGGACTTCGGGGAATGAGGCGTCGGTAGGGAGAACACAGAGTGGGCGGGAATTTAGTATGGCCTCTACTTGAGTCAGCATGGTGTAATACTCAACGAAAGTTAACTTTGCATTGCAAGATATTCGCCTTAAATAATATTTCAATGACTTTACCCCCGCTTCCCAAATGCCGCCAAAGTGCGGAGAGCGTGCCGGAATAAAATTCCACTTAATGCTATGTTTCGACAATTCCTCCCTTATGCATTGCTCACTAGAGCCTGACAGGATATTTTTTAATTCCGATAGCTGATTTCTGGCACCGGTGAAACAGGTAGCATTGTCAGAAAACATGTTGGAGGGTAAACCGCGTCTGGAGATGAATCTCCTCAATGATGCGATGAAAGCCTCCGTCGTGAGGTCTTCCACGAGTTCAAGATGAATAGCCTTCGTGGCTAAACACACAAATAGGGCTACGTAAGCCTTTACTTCTTTCGCGCCTCGCCCGGATTTGTTTTTTATAAACACGGGACCCGCGTAATCTATCCCGCAATTACTGAAAGGGGGAGAGGGTGTGACACGAGCTTCGGGTAGTGATCCCATCAAGTGTTCATTCATCTTAGGCTTGGCCCGGAGCATATCACGCAATTGTGTATTACTTTACGTATTAGGTCTTTGGCTCTCACGATCCAAAACTTATCCGCAATGAGGCTAGTAACACCGAGTGTCCACAATGCAAGAGCCGCAAATGCTCTTGCTTCACGATTAGCAACGACAAAGCGTGACTAGCTGGTAACAAAAGGGGATGTTTTTGATCAAAGCTTAGATTGGAGTTTTCTAGACGGCCGCCCACGCGCAGTAGGCCCTGATCGTCCAGAAATGGGTTTAGAGAAAGCAGCGCACTATTTTTCGACAATGGCGCTTTTTTAGACAAAACTGCTATTTCTCCGGAAAAGACTTCCGCCTGTGCAATTTTGATCAGGCGGCGAGTAGCGTCCTCCAATTCGTCAATGGCTGGAGGTCCCGACCAGCGCGTTTCGGGTGTTTCTGTTTCTCGCGAGACGCAGGCAGTACGCGACTACGCGCTGTAATTTTGTAAAACTGGAATAGCGCCTGAAAAGTTCAAATTCTGGGACGCGATGGTGAAGAGTGGCCACTACTGGGCGCGACTCTTGGGCTGCTAGCTCACCCGAATCAATTTTAACGGGCTGGGGTTTTAAGTCCGCCTGTGACAAAAATTCTGGCCCGTGCCACCACAAGCGTGAGTTGAGTAACTCCTGGGGTAACATTCCCCTGCTAATTATATCGGATGGGTTGCAATTTGTACGCACGTGAAACCATTCTTCCCTATTGCTCAGTTCGTGAATCTCGGACACCCGGTTCGCGACGAACGTCTTCCAATTACTCGCATCCTTATTTATCCAGTGCAGAGTTATGGTGGAGTCCGACCAATAGTACACGCGGTCAAATTTAAATGCGGAGGAATCGAGTATAGTTTAATCAAACGAGCCAACAGTAAGGCTGCGCAAAGCTCTAAACGAGGCAAGGATATTGTTTTTAATGGAGCGACCCTTGACTTAGCACAAAGCAAATTGGTGGTGACATTACCGCGCGCGTCAACGCAACGTATATACACGGCGCACCCATAGGCTACAGAACTCGCGTCCGCAAATCCGTGGAGATCTATCGAATTTATGTCATCGCAAATTACCCGTCTCGGAATTGCCAACGAGCCCAAAGAGCGTAATGAAGAATGGAGTTCGTCGTATCTGGAGAGCATCTCCATGGGCACCGTTTCGTCCCATGACAACTTCAACTGCCAAAGCCGTTGCACGAGAAGTTTCAAAGTTAGAACGCTTGGACAAGTAGTCCCAAGGGATCGAATACTTGAGCCATACTAGAGAGTATAGCCCGCTTGGTAACTGATTTGCAACAGCTAGGGTTCACTCTGTAACTTAGCACGTCCCGCCGAGTATCCAAAAATGCCGAGAGTTTTCTCCGTGGCGTCTTCCGTCAAAGAAATGGGCTCCACGCTGCCGCGATCCACACCAATGGCGCTAGCTACTTCACTGTCGTTGGATGCCCACTTTCGCAATTCAAACCCGTACCCCGACAAAGCGCTACTAATTTCGAATTGCGTTTTTTATGGCTTCCGCCCTATTTTCAAAACCAGTCAGTAGGTCATCTACATAAAAATCCCGGCTAATTCTTAATGAGGCCTCTGGAAACGATGCTTCGATTTCCTGGGCGATTTGTATCAAGCACCTAGTTGCTAGGTACGAGGCTGATTTAGTACCGTAGGTGACCGTTAATAATTTGAAGCATTTTACGCTGAGGTTTTGTCGTCACGCATAAAATTAATTGGTATTGCGTCTGCGAGGGGTCCACGAGAATTTGCCTGTACATTTTGGCGCAATCTGCTTTCAACACGTACTTGAATTGCCTAAAGCGACAAAGAATTGCAAACAACGACTGCTGGACCACTGGGCCCTTATGTTGAAGGTCGTTAAGCGATACTCCGGAGGAGGACGCACAACTACCGTCAAAAACAACGCGATGTTTGGTCGTTGAACTGTCCTCCTTTATGACTGGCAAATGTGGTAAATAAAACCGAGGATGAGGAAGGCTCGCTTCGTCGTCCACCTTGCTCAAGTGACCAAGCGACTCGTATTCTTTGAGAAATGCGGAATACGCGGTTTTCAACTCGGGATTTTTTGACAATTTGTTTTCTAATGAATAGAAACGCTTTAACGCTATACCGCGCGAGTCTCCCAGCGATGGAGCATCTTTCCTGAAAGGTATGCTCACGATGAACCTACGCGGCTCCGACGACGCCCGTTTCGTAGTCGATTGAAAATGGTCTTCGCAAAATTTGTCATCAGCAGAGAGTCGGCCTGATGAACCGTACGCCCCCTCGATTTCCCAAAATCTCTGAATGCCGTGCTCGATGCCGGTTACACTTAAATGAACTCTATTTGAACGAATGAGCGCTCGATTTTCGACATTCATGTTTCCGCCTAAAACCCAACCAAAAAGAGTTTTTGTTAAGAATGGCTTCTCTGGGCCCAATTTCACCTGTCCCTGACAGAGCACTTGCCAAAAGACATTCGCGCCTAATAAAAGATCAATCTTTCCCGGTGTATTACAATCTGAATCGGCTAGCACAATGTTTGGTGGGATCTTCAAATCCCTCAACGAGAAAGCAAGGACCGGCAGAGGGTCCGTAATTTTGTCTAACACAACACAGCTCAAAATGTCCTCGTATTTCCCGTTGCGGGAGCGGATTCGAACGTTTGCTCTGAATTCAGCGTTCAGAGCCCTGGCACCAACACCCGACAGTGAGGTGATATTACCTCGTTTCGCAATCTTCAAATTTTGACACAAGTCGGCGCTAACTAAGTTAAGTTGGGATCCGGGGTCCAAAAGAGCTTTTGCCCGGGAAAATGACCCGGAGGATCCTTCTACGAATACGCTAACCGTGGACAATAAAACTTGCGCTGGCGCCGCGATTGCAGGACGGCTACAAGCTGCTGAAACGGATGCGACGGGTGCCTCGCTCGGGGCGACGGCCCCGACCTCCCGCGCGTCGCTGCTGGTTTCTGGCGGTCCAGGACGCGGCGACGAGTATTTTTCGTGCGCGTCGCGCTTTGGACGCAAACACAGTAAAGTATGGTGCTTTTTTCTGCATACGCGACATCTCGACGATGTGCATTTTACCACGAAATGTCCGGGCTTGAGACAATTGTTGCATAGTTTCAAACGACGCGCCTCTTCGATACGAGCGTTAACCGACAATTTTGAAAAAGATTCGCAAGCGCTAATCGAATGATTACTATTTTTGCAAAAATCACAAGAGTGATTACCTTGCTCTCTGGCTACATGAGCGCGTGCATGACTTTTTTGCTCGGATCCCTGATTTCCCAAACTCGAACCTATTTTCGCAGCTTCCAGCGAACCTAATAAGTGACTTTTGCTTTCTAAAAAATCTAACAACTCTCGCAAAGTAGGAAATTGTCCGGCATGTTTGCATAATTCCCAGTCAGTCTGCATTGCTGAGCTGAGCTTCGAAACTATGATATGTATTAGTATGGTGTCGACTGTGGGTTCCCCGTACGCCTTTAAAATTTCCAAAATTCTAACTACACTATCGAGCAGCCTTTGAACAGACTAATGTGAATCCTTTTTTACGTTCTCTAAACTGAATAACGCATTTATGTTTGATTTTACTATCAGTTTCTTATTTTCAAATCGCTTGACTAGGATATCCCAAGCAATGGTATAGTTATCGTTGGTAACTTTTAACGACGAGATTGAACTAGCAGCTTCTCCCTTAAGGGAAGAAATCAAATAGTAAAATTTCTGAACGTTGGTCAAATTAGCGTTGTTATGAATAAGCGACGTAAAGGAGTCATGAAATTGAACCCAATTCTCGAATTTCCCCGAAAATGAAGGCAAATCTAAGGGTGGTAATCTTAATCCAGCGAGCTCTCCTGAAGGGCCACTTTGCAAAGAATTTTGACCTAGATTCGGTTTTATACCCGGACTGATCTTATTTTTTGATAAGAATTCCTCGACTGTGCTACTAATCTCGCTAAAATGAGTCATAAAAGAGTTGAATTCATTGAAAAGTTCATCAAAGTGTTCAGCGTCGGCCTCCATTAGGCCCTCCATTGACTTCTCATACTCATCCAACAAATTTTGGAAACAACTAAACTCTTTTGACAAGCTGCCGACCTCGTGAGCCTTCACGGGGCTGGACGAAGAAATTCTATGAAACAGAGTTTCGAAACGATCTACTTTGGCTTTTATGAATTTGCAACGAGTGGTTAAAGCGTGAGTTTCCGACATGACCGCTGATGTCGAACGAGTTTCCACCATGACTGACACAAGCAAAAAACAACACTAAACGAAGGTGTAATGGAAAAGGACTTACTTTTGATTTGAGAACGTAGTAACTTCTTGACGAACAGAAAACCAACCCGCTGCCGATCGCTGCCGCTTGACGTGGGACCTGGACTCGGTGTAAGCTCTCGATGGTTGAATTTCCTGGTGTTGGCGAAGCTTCTTGACGCTCTCCGACGAAATGATGTTGGAGCGATTGCATCCACCAGCTACTGGAAACTTGTACACTCGCGTTTTTTAGCTTCTTCCAAATCCGGCTCGAAGGACCAATGTTTTTTGTACGATTAACTTGATAAGAGGCGTCCACGAATGGGGCCCCCAATTAATCCACTGCGAATTCCGGTTCAATGGGATTGCCGGGAACTGCCACTTAATAACCCTAACTTGGGTTCAGTTAGTTGTTGGAGTGAAACAAGACTTAACAAACACGAGTATATTGATTAACAACGATTACAAACGTCACTGATGGACCGATGGTATTTTACAAAAGCTTCAACTGTTGTGACACGCTTGGATTGGCCACGCGAAAATAGCGAATTGCGCGTAACCGTAACACAAAACAACCTGGAAACGTCTTTACCAGGGAGTTAGACCGAAACGCAAACTAGCACAAAGCATAGCTGAACTTGCTTCCTCGAGGTTCTGAATCTAACTGACTCTGAATTTACAACGAGCCGAACTCGCCAATTCAAGGAGGGGCAAGCTCAAACACTATTGGCTGAGGCGATCCTGCGTAGCCAATCGGAGCGTCGCACGTTATTTAGGAAAAATGCTTATTCTAAGAAACCTTAATGCTAAGCTCTCTCAATGAGGCAATTGAACGAAATCCATAAACCCATGATTCCCAAATATGCTAAGTCGGTTTAAGTTCTAGTAGAAAATGTATCCATCCGCTTAAAAGCCATTAAGGGAAGCTTAAAATTCCTTTCCAATATTAACAGAGGCAAACAAATACGGCAAGATGCAAATTTAGCTTTACCACGACCTTTGAATGAGATAGAACAGTTATGACTTGAATTACATGATTAATTATAATCAAAAAGGTTTTGATGCACGCATCTGTGTGAATCAAACAGGTAAATTTGGTGATTACAATTAGTTAGTTACAAATTCATACATGTTAGAGGTCTTCCCATTGGAAGGCTTCTTTAAAAGTTACTTATTAGGTACATTAAATAGGTGTATTAGGAATTCGAATACATACATACACATAAAATTTAGTCATATAGATGTTTGTCTAGAAGCGGTCCATTAGGTTAAGGGGGTTGTGTCTTTGTAGTTTATTGGTTGTGTTGCTGTTATCCAATAGATTTAGGGCGAGGGTGTTGGTGTGATTTTTGAGGAGTAAAATATATTTTTTCACTCGCGCACTTCACTACTTCTTTCACTGTTTCCCCTTCAAGGTCGCGATGTATGACTTTGTGTTTTACGTACCAAGGCGCGTTTACCATTGCTCTTAACGTTTTTGATTGGAACCTTTGTAGTATGTCCAAGTTTGAATAACTTGCAGTTCCCCACAGTTGGACTCCATACGGTTTTGTATACTAGGACCTTGTTGTTCAAGGTTAGTTTGGATTTGCGCCCTAGTAACCAGTATAACTTGGGGAACTTTAAGCCCAGTTGTTTTCGTTTATTAAAGATGTGTTTTTTTCCAAGTTAGCCGTCGATTAAGATGCATACTAAGGTATTTGACATTTTCTGCTAGTGGGAGTGGTGTATTGTTTAGTGTAACTGGTGGACATGTTGCTCTTCGGAGTGTAAAAGTTACATGAGTAGACTTTGATTCATTGACTTTGATGAGCCAGTTTCGTAGCCAGTCCTGCACATGGTTGAGAGTAATTTGTAGGTTTCTTGATGCTGTCAGGGTTTTTGTCAGATGCTAGTATTGTAGTATCCGCGAACGTAGCGATGGTGGTATAATTTATAATAGGAATATCAGCTGTAAACAATATGTAGAGAAAGGGTCCTAATACTCTTCCCTGTGGGACTCCAGCATTTGCAGGGTGCAGGTCTGTGAGTGCATCTTACCAGCAAATTTCATTCGTCATTTATCCTAATGGGTTTTTGCCTTGCCCGTTCTCAGTGCGCACGCATGCGACCTGCTTGTGGCCTGTGTGCTGCATGCCATGCATCGGACAATGTTTTGAAAGAATATTTCGACGGGTTTTTCGGCCGATGCCAAGCACATAGCTTGCAGAAGTCGTAAAGTGTGGACGTCTTGTACTGCATCAAAAATATTGTAGTGGAGAAATGGTGCGACAAAAGATTTTTTCGACTCATAATGATGAAATGCTTATTGAATTGGTGCAGGAAAATTGTGAGTTATACGATTTTACAAACAAACTATATTCAGATACACCTCACAAATAAAAAATATGGCGACAAATTGGAGAAAAACTATACTAAATACCTTAGGTAGATTAATTTTAAGCAACTACTTTGAATTATTACAAAAAAAATTGTTTAAAAACTAAATACATGCTACGAAAACATTTTTCAATATTCATATTTTGTCATGGAACAGAACCAGGCTCAGAATTAAAAAACGTTTTAAATTTTTCCTTACATTGAAGGCTTCTTGTTTTGTATTTCCACCTTGATGTGGTAAATTTCTTAATATGCAGGTTTCCTCTTGTTGTTCTTCATTATCTTGCAGTAATTGAGGTATAATGCTATTTCTCAAAAAGTTATGTAAAATACACGTTGCTAAAATTATATTTTCAACTAATCCAGGTTTAACATGGATTTTTCTAAGATATATACGGAACCTGTGCACCAATAATCCAAAATCATTTTCAACCATTCGTCTTGCACTGCAATGTCGGTAATTAAAAATTCTTTCTTAAACATCATTAACAATTTGAGATTCTGGAAAAGGTCTCAATAGGTTTTCTTTTAATGGAAAGGCAGAGTCTCCTATTATAACATTTGGTGCTTCTATTTTAGAATTTGGAAGATTCGTACTTGAATGAATATTTCAAGTTCCATTTTCTAGCCTTTTTCCCAAATTTGAGCTAGCAAATATACCTCCGTCACTATTCTTTCCAAAGGATCCAACATCAACTGATATAAATCTGTAATCCGCATCAAGTGCAAGTAAAACAACAGAAAATGTTTTTTTTATAATTGAAATAATTTGAGCCACTATTAACTGGCGCTATGATTTTGACATGTTTTCCATCCAGAGAGCCTAAAACATTAGGAAAATCCCATTTTAACCAAAATTGTTGAGTTATTTTTTCCCAATCATGTTTAGTTGGTATAGGCTAGGGCACTCTACTGTGCACGCGAACGTACAAGAAGTGTGTTCTGCAATTACAAAAATTTGATGAAAATATACATGCCTATACCAGGGGTCGGCAACCTGCTGCTCGCGAGCCACATGCGGCTCTTTCGATGTAAAGTTGCGGCTCTCCAGTTCCATACGCAAAAATTAAGAAGGGGGGAAGATATAGCAAATGCTGTGCAAAAATACCTGGAAGACAATGGAATCGATTTAAATAAAATCGTTTCCATATCAACTGATGGAGCCAGAAGTATGACAGGAATACATAGAGGGGTAGCATCGATTCATCAGAAAATAATAAACCATAAAATTCTAACGTTTTACTGCATAATTCATCAAGAGGAGCTTTGTGCCCAAACATTTCCGGCCGAAATAGTTGAGGTCATGAACTTGGCAATTAAGATTATTAACAGCATCCTGGCAAAAGCATTCTACCATCTCCAGTTTAAAGAATTCCTTGAAGAAATAGAGAGATGACCTACTTCTGCACAATAAAGTGCGATGGTTTTCTAGAGGTAACGTATTGAAACGTTTTGCTTTGTGCTTGAGTGAAATAAAAACATTCCTAAATGAAACAGGCATTGACCATCCGGAATTGGAAGAAGACAAATGGCTGCAAAAATTCAACTTCATGGTAGATATCACAATGAAACTAAATGAGCTAAATATAAAACTGCAAGGAAAGGGAAACCCAGCCTATGCGTTGCTGGAAGAAGTGGTTTGTTTCGAAAAAAATTACTTCTTTTTGTTGAAGACATGGAGAGCGGCAAATTACTTCATTTTAAAAATCTGAAATAATATCGCCATGAAACTAATGCAACTATTGACACGAATTATTTCAGCATAGCTATAAAAAAATGAAGGATGGATTCGCAGAGAGATTCGAGCAATTCAAAACAAACAAAAGTACTCTCGCGTTCATAGTAAATCCTCTCAACACAAATAGGGCTGGGCGATATATCGATAAATATCGATATTATTTCCATATCGATATATCGATATATGGAAATATCGGATATCGATATATCGAATATCGAAATATCGAATATCGATTATTATCGAATATCGATATATCGATAAATATCGATATAATTCTGATATCGAATATCGATATGTAAATTTTAATATCGCCCACACAAATACAAATTAGAGCAACATTGGGCCATTTGGTTTTGATGCTGGATCGCTTCAAATGCAATTGCTGGATTTGAAAAGCCAAGACTTGTTGAGTGGCAAGTTCACAGAACTCAAGAGCAAGTTGGCAGAGTTGGAGGTCCAGAAATGCATGCACTTCGCGCAGCACAAGTGGACAGCTCTAAAAGAAATTCCGCGAGTTGAGGCACTCATATTCGGCGCATGGAATAGGTAGTCTTCTAGAATGCTACAGTCAGGTGAAGAAGTTGACATTTGGAGTGCTGACGATCTTCGGGTCGACATATTGGTGTGAGCAAGCGTTCTCTTGCATGAATATAATAAAAAGTAAAGTAAGAAGCCAACTAACAAATAAAAATCTCGAGTCGTGCTTGAAACGTAAAACAACAAGTTATGAGCCAGATTTAACCAAACTTTCAAAAGGCATGCAAAGCCAATGCTCCTATTGATGTAACTATCTATTATTCAATAGCTGTAGTTGTATTATTGGATTAATTATTTTATTATTCTAGCTAAAATACTTTAATATGTTTTGTGCTAAAAACATTTGTATGCTTTTATATGAATAAATATTATTTCGTATTTAAAGTCGTTTATTTTAAATCAAAAATCAAATATATATAAGCAAATACTATAATATTGAAACGAAAATTTTTAGTGGCTCTTTAAAAACTGGGAAATTTTGTAAATTGTAACTTTTGGCTCTTCCGTCTCAGAAGGTTGCCGACCCCTGCCCTAGGCGGTAGCTAAATGCTATAGTTTGATAGGAGTCTCCAGTAGCAAGATATCTAAAAATAATAAAAATAGTTATATTAAATTTAAGTAGTACAAAATCTCATGCCAGTTATATTTTAGTATATTATTTTTAATTAAACCATTTAAACCTGAGCCCCCTAAAAAATCTTATGGTTGGGGAAAGAAGTCTTAAGATTTTTAAAAGTACATATATTGATTGATTCAAAGAATTTTTTTTTAATTTAAATTTCTTTTTACCGATGACTTTTTAGTACTTAATTTTCATTGTATTTAAATCTAAATAGCTAAGGTTTTTTATTACGAATTTTATATATTATTTACAGATCCCCAAGAGTGCAAACATCGTTGGGAAGCCATCAGGGGGCATTATAGAAAATATATTGCCAAAACTAAGACAACAACTGGCCAAGCTGCTACTGACGTAAGGTACAAATACGCTAATATCCTTGAATTCCTAAAGCCCCACATGAAGGACAAAGAAAGATTCTCTTCATTGCCTGGCTGTTCACGTAAGTCTTACAAGAAAGCGACACTGAAGAAGACGCACAAGACTTGGATAATATTGTTTCCGTTATTACAGAATCTAATGAGCCAGTCCTAACGCCAGTACCCAGCACATCACAAGTGCCAACAAAAATCATAACAACAATGGCATCATCTGCAAGACAAAGAGTTAAAAGAAAACAAGAGACACAAACAGCAAGTGGGGCGTAAATGTTCTATCTTCTCGAGGAAGAAAAAAGAAGGGTACTGAAGAGAAGGATGAACTGGACCATTTTTTCGACACTCTGAAAAGTATTGTACGAAAGTTTTCTAAGATTGACAGGCATGTTATCAAACAAAAATTGTTTATGATAGCGTCAGAAATGGAAGGAATGTATTTGAAAATAAGTTCTAATGAATACGGCCATCAGCCACTTCCAACACAGGATCATAGTCAAATACCACGTACAAGAACCGAATCAGTATAGCCGCATGTCTCCAGTTGACTCACCAAATGGATTTCAGGATATGACTTTTTTCACCTCATTTGAAGCTTCACACTCATCTTCTTCTCGACCACCATCATCAAACACATCGTTGCCAGTGACTTCGTCTCCGTTATATTCTAATTTGCATCTTTCAACAGCCAGCAATTTGTAGATAATACTGTTTCCTTTGTTTTGCGAAATAAAAACATTTAAAACATATTTTCTTTTTTTACATGTACTCAAACTATATAAAAGTCCTTCTAAGTTTGGAAAGTATGAATTAAAAATATTTTACGAACAAAATTTCTTATTGATTAAAGAGCACACAATTTGCAGTTAATTTTAATTACAGGGAGCTTTCAACAGATACAAAAACACCAATATTTTTATTTTGTATGTTCTAGCCGAAATGAAGCTGAGTAGCACAGATGGGTAAGCGCTTGCCTTGCATTAAGCAAGTCCTCGGTTCGAATCCCACGGGATCCGGAATTTTCCGTAGCCTCAGCCTTGAGATTTGAACCGGGCTCGGTGAGATCATTCACAGTTGGGCACCAAATTAACTGTGCTCTACTCAGAACCACAGATCTAAGAGATACAGTAGCAACGTCAACATAACACACACACACACACACACACACACACACACACACACACACACACGCGCACACCCACACACACACACCTCACATAATGGTTGCTGTGCAAGTACAAAAGGCGTGCTCCAACTTTGTATCCCGAATCCGGGGCAAGTTGAGCATTGTACCGCCAGATGCAAGCACATAAAGCACCAGCCACTACACCTCCAGGTGAAAAAACGAGGTTATCGATTATACATATTAGCAAAAACAATTAATTAAAGCGTCAATTAAAACAAAGTATCGCACCAGCTTTATTAATAAGTGAATTACACTGTATTTAAGTCATACAATGCTCTCTGCACCGGCACTTGGGCCGGCCTACGAGTCGAATCTGTCCTCTCACACAACGCATTCGAATTTCTAATACAATATTGCTTTCATAAGGGCAGTCGGCTGCAGACAGATTATGACTAATTAATGTCATCGGTGACCCATGGGTGATGAAATCCACACCGACCAAGGGGCTGAGAATCCGCCTGGAGGCTAGAATTCGTCTGGACGCTAACATACATATACATGTTCTAGCCTACGATAGAAAACCATTTTAAATAAATAATTTTGCGTTACACTCCCAGTAAACAAAACATAGTCACTATACAATATAATAATAAAATACCCTAACAAAAGTTAAAACTACGTGTCAAAAAATATTTCCTGTTTTTACTTACCTTAAACATACTGATAATTTTTCTATTGGGGAAATTGATTCACGAAATGTCGTGTTTGTCTTTTTAATATCATCTGTGATAAGTGACAGTAATTTATGAAAATCTCCTACGGACGTTGTAAAATATTTGTAAAATTTTAATTCATCATCCACAAGTTCTTTAAACAAGGTGTAATATTACCCTTCTTCTTTTCTTTTTGTAAGCATTGGATGCACCCAAAATCGTCTTCTTTTTGCTGAAACTGCGTTTTTTCCTTCTTCTTTCTCTGCATCCAGTATTATCGCGATTTTTATCAATGTAGACTTTAAAGACATTTTTATATTATTAAGGTTGGTACAATACTACTTCACAACGCACAGTCCGCAAGAAAACTGATGAGCACATCTGCTTCGAAGCATGCCTAAGCACATAGTGTGAACGATGCCGTTCAGATATCGATCCGATGCTGAGCAGTTTCCTTGCTCAGCTAATGAGAATAGGCCTTTAACCTGGAAGTGTCTGTCAGATAGGTAGGATTTTATGAGTTGATGATAGGTGTGGGGAAGGTTTTTCTTTATTTTGAATAGTAGTCCGGCATGCCAAACCTTGTCGAACGCCTGGGTTATGTCCAAGAACGCTGCAGAGCAATATTGCTTCCCTTCGAAGGCCCGATTGATTTTGCTTACTACCCTATGGATTTGTTCCATGGTACCATGTTCTTCTCTAAACCCAAACTGGTGTTCCGGAATATGGTGTTTTTCCTCAGGAATTTGTTTAATTCTTTTTAGTAATAACTTTTCGAACAGTTTAGCTATTTGTGGTAATAAACTAATGGCGCGGTAGGAAGATACGTCTTCTGGTGGTTTCCCTGGGTTTGGGATGAGTATTACCTGAGCCATCTTCCATTGGACTGGAAAATGACTTAAACTTAAAATGGCATTAAATATAGCAGTTATTAGTTTTATTCCTTTTTCTGGCAGTTCTTTTAAGATTTTGCTGTAATTAGATCGCAGCCTGGCGCTTTTTTGGAGTTTATTTGCGATTTAATTGTGAATTGGACTTCTTTTACTTTAATCTTTCTAATTGGTAGGCTTAGTTGATCCGGAGCATCCAGGTAACGTAAGATTTCAGTTTCTTCTTCTGGAGTTAATTCAGAGGGGTGCGGTTCAAACACATTTGTTAGGTGTCTTGCAAATATATCAGCCTTTTCTTGTTCACTTTTGGCCCAAGTTCCGTTGGGTTTCCGAATTGGAGGTATTCCTTGTAGGGGTTGCTTCAATTTTCGTGTGGCTTTACATAGTGAATAATCCGATTGCGGATAGGGTGGACAGATAATTTTGTATGGTTTGGTTTTTGTAATCTTGGAGCAGTGTTTTTAGCCTTCGTGTTGCATTGTTTAGCCTGTTTTTGTCGTTTGGAAATTTGGTGTTCTGCCAGATTCTGCGATGTCTTCGTTTTTCGGCTATTACTCTTTTTATTACCACGAGTAGCACATTTTACGTATCGCTGATTTGTATTGTGGAGGTCGAGTACCATGCCGCGGTTTGTATGCTGTGATTTAGGTGCTCTACTGCTTCATCAATTTCTTCTGCGGTCTTGAGAGGTATTTTTAGGTTTATATTATCGTTGATTAGTTCTCTAAACGTGTCCCAATCGGTCATTTTGTTATAGAGTCTTATTGGTTTTTGCCTGAGGATTGATTGTGAACTCGGGTGACTATGATCGGGGAATGATCCGATGATAGGTCAAAGCATTGTTCAATACTTAAGTAATTTTGTAGTATGTTTTGTGTAATGCAAAAGTCCAGCAAGTCCGGAACTTTTCTTATATCCGTGGGCCAGTATATAGGCTGTCTAGTGGTGTGGTAGTTAAGGTTGCTTGTGGTGAGTGACTTGAGTAGCTCTCGCGTCCTTTGTTGGTAGTTACTCTAGCACCCCATTCTTGGTGCTTGGCGTTGTAGTCTCCGCCTGCGATGAATCGTGCTCCGAGTGTGCTAAAGAACTGGGTGTAGTGTTCTGCTTTAATAAGTATTATGCCTAGGTGGACTATATAGCGCTGTGATTGTGATCGGTCCTAACCAGTCTTCTACAACCACACTTGTAGTCTGGATTTGCTCAGTAATATATTTATCTGCTTGATAATGCTTCACTGAACTTTTTTATAATTACTGCCGCTCCCCCATGTGCAGTTCCGTCAGGGTGTTGTGTACCACATATACTGAATTTAGGTATTCTGAAGTAATAGACCAAGAGCCCATAACACTTGAATTACTAGTCATAGCGGCAAGGTTGGTAGGTAGTAAACTTTTTTATATTGCCCAAGTAAGTTGTAAAAACGCAAGTATGGCAGCCGAACTGCGGTTAGAAATATTAACAGCGGCTTTGGAAAATTGTTAATAAATTTAAATATATTTTTTTAAAGCGGCAAGGCTAATTTTTGTTTTAATCGATAGACAAGGTCCCTAAACCCAGACAAAATTTTTGTGCCATACTGATACGAAGGGTATAAGGGGCCGCCATACTAGGTCAAACTGGTAATTTTTTCGTTGACAAAATAATAATAGCGGCAAGCTTCAATTTTTGTTTACTACTTCATTTAAACTCCAATTATCCAAAAATATAATTGCCATACCGCTCGGATGGTTATGTGGGTAGCCATACTGGTACAAACATGTATGGTTTTTTGGCCAAAATTAGTGATAGCGGCATGGCTAATATTGAAGGTGTAGCTTATTTACGGTGTAAATAACCATAAAATAACATTGCCATACTAATAGTGTAGTTGTGGAGGGAGGGGAGGGGTGTTATAAGGTTTGAAAATTATACGCTTTCTTGAGACAACTGCTGACAAAATGACAAAAGCACATCTTGCCTAATTCAGTCGTGTTGTGCCATTGACGTTTGAAATGGATAACTATCTAAGATGTTTTATTTGTAAAAAACATAGCGAAGATGTTCCATTATTTACAGTAGATACATTAAATAAGTGTATACTCTGTTCACTATGGTCCCGGATTGTCAAAAATGACGTTTTATGGTAGCACTGTTGAATTTCGATTGGTTTTTTTGTTACTACTAGGTTGGACAACGCAAAAGCGTTATTTTGAAAATCTGGGTTTTTGTTACCTGGCAACTTTTATTTATTTTTGCTTAAATCAGTTCGAAATATAACCTATAAGTTATAGTTTTGACATTAGTAACTTAATTAATTGTTTCTAGTTACCCATAGCTTGACTTAAAAGTATTAACCATGATATAAAGGATTGTTTTTAATTGGATTTTGACACTGACAATCCGGGACTATAGTGAACAGAGTATAGTGTTTCGTTATCGGTTCGTAAAAAACATAATTTAAAATTTTCTGAGTTGATTTTGCCATCTTGCTTCAATGAGAATGATGGATACCACGTAACGTGTTACAGAAGTTTTAACGCTTTGATGCAAAAGTATAAAGATAATGTGCAATCTCTATCAACAACAATAACTTCCTCGGAGCCATCTCCAATTGGTGAAAACTCTCGTTCTAATGAAGCAACTCTTCTTGGACAAAAAACTGAAGAAACCAATACAACTGGACCAATACCTTCTTACACTGGTGAAACAACGCCCTTTTCTGATTCACCAACATCTACTAGAATTAAAGAATCTAGGTTTTGTGGGTGAAGGGTTTTTTTTCTTATTATTGTTACTTTGTGGGAAAATTTATACATATTTAAAATTATATTATTTTTCTCATATGGAAGATTGCTACGAGCTACTAAACGAGCCACAGTCATCTTCAATTGGTGGTGATGTGTATCGAAAGTGCAGGAAATTGTTTTGAACAGCTGTAGTGGTTTTTGTTACTAACATCTTTATGTATTCAACAAAAATTTTTCTATTTGTTAAAATGACATTCTTGATATAACCTTAAACTGACAGATATAAAATGCCAATGTGACTTATTACCACGACTGCCAACAAAATTTTTTGACAAAATAATTCCACAGCCCTCTGGAGGGTAAAAGTTTTCGATCATACTGTACATGTTTTATAAACGTGTTAAGTCTTTGTTTACTATTATTTTTGCTGTATTGTTAGTGTATAGCTTATGAATGATTTGTATTATCTTTCAATTATAACCTATATCAAGAAGTATAAAATCATTGTACGACGTCCTTGTAAAGGCTAATTTAGGTCTTTTTTCGAGTATGGCAAGCCTTTATATACTATTTATTGGTATGGCAACTATATTAATTTACTAAATATGTTGTTAACTATATAAAAAGGCCTATGCCATACTTGCCGCTATCACTAATTTTGGGCAAAAAACCATACATGTTTGTACCAGTATGGCTACCCACATAACCATCCGAGCGGTATGGCAATTATATTTTTGGATAATTGGCGTTTAAATGAAGTAGTAAACAAAAATTGAAGCTTGCCGCTATTATTATTTTGTCAACGAAAAAATTACCAGTTTGACCTAGTATGGCGGCCCCTTATACCCTTCGTATCAGTATGGCACAAAATTTTCGTCTGGGTTTAGGAACCTTGTCTATCGATTAAAACAAAAATTAGCCTTGCCGCTTTAAAAAAATATATTTAAATTTATTAACAATTTTCCAAAGCCGCCTTTAATATTTCTAACCGCAGTTCGGCTGCCATACTTGCGTTTTTACAACTTACTTGGGCAATATAAAAAGGTTTACTACCTACCGACCTTGCCGCTATGACTAGTAATTCAGGTGTTATGGGCTCTTGGTCTATAACTTCTATCTGTGAAATGGGTTTCAGAGATTAGAACTATGTCTAATTCATGATTGATAATAAAGGTTCGTAGTTCTTGGATGTGGTTTGACCAGCCATTGGCGTTCCATTCTGCAATCTTAAGTGTTAGTGCAGTTTAGCGACGATGGCTGTGAGGAGGTTTAACATTGTTTTGATATTTTCAGCTACTTCTATCATCATTTTTTCTAACTTCTCGATGTTTGACGTGTGTGGTACGTTCTCTTGAGAGCAGAGTTGTGGTACATTTACTACAACTTGGGCCAGTGTTCTCTCGTTATTGATTGATAGCTGTGGTTGGGTAAAACTTGGTTGTGGTATGGGTATTTTCGGGCGTGCTGGTGGAAATTTTCTCTTCTTTAACTCTTGGTAAACCTGACACCCTTTATAGTTTGCAGGGTGTGAGCCATTACATAGAACGCATTTAGGTTCAGTTTCTTTTGTTTTAGTATACACGTTTTTGTTGGATGGTTGGCTCCGCATTTCACACACCTGGCTTGATGTGTACAGAACCTCTTCCTGTGTTCATATCTTTGGCAAGTTGCACATTGTGGGATTTCTTTTTTTTTTTTGGTGTGGTGGCTCTCTTGTTATTTTCGTGTATAAAAGGTTACTGATTTTGTATATTTCTTTGTTGTTTTGGCTGCGAGATAACTCAGGGAAAAACATGGAGAGTGGTTCCTTAGTAATTCTATGCTGGGCATTGTATACAGTGAAAATGCATGAACTGCGAACACGAGTAAATCAAGGCGAATTTACGATTGCCTAAAAAGTCGATCTAAGGTACTCTGATATTAATCCACGGGTCGTCCGCGATGATTGTTTAAGTAATTGTTCAACGCAGACGAGGTATCCACGCCTAGTGTAATTTTTGTTAAGTAATTATTATATCACAGATAGAATGTATGAGGTACTGTGTTATTCTGTGATTAATTCAGGTGATAAATTCAGAGTCGCAAAACAGGATTTTTAGAAATTAACAATAAAGTAAAAGGAAGGTAGTTCACAAAGTAAAACGCATCCTGAAAAAAGAAATAATTTCTTCCAAACAAATTAACTCATAGTAAAAAAAAGATGTAAACAAAAGTAAAATTATTTTTATTTCAAACAACAAAATTCAAAAAGTTTAAATTAGCTCGTGTTCCTTTGAACCTGCCTTCTTGCGCTAAACAATATCCTAGGCGATCATAGAAACTTCTCCGCACAGTATTCAACGTATTAGGGCTAGTACTTTGAACTACCTCTTTAATTTTTACACGCAGTTATTCAAATCCTTAGTTGTAATGAAAACGACTTTCCAGAAGAAGTTTTCGGCATTTCTGACACAGTTTTAGAAAATTCCATACATACAATATCGCAGCTAAATTTACTAGTTCTCAAATTTATTTAAATGAATAATCTGGATAGTTGCAGTGATTTGATATGAGACAGTGGCGACAATAGAGTGTATTCTTTTTTATTGGTCGCTCGAATCGGCCGCCATTAACAGGCAAAATTTGTTGATGCGTTTATTTGTTTATATCAAATCGAGGTTAGCAGGTTAGGTTTTTCGTCAGTTTGTGAAATATCGAGGTTAGCAGGTTATATTTTGCGTCAGTTTGTGTCAAAACTGACGCAAAACCTAACCTGATGACCTCGAATTTGGGTTAGACTTACAGTGCCACCAACATATTATTTAAACGTTGTGTAACCATGACCATTCAAAACTATTCAATTTATTAAAGTTAGTAGGCCATTGCCCGCCATTCTGTAGCAAATTGTGCCTATTGTCGCCACTGTCTCTATCAAGGCACTGTATGGATAGTCATTAGCGGTAATACAAACCTCTTTTAATTCTCGTCCTAGAGAAATAATAACCGTTTATTATTTCTCTAGGATTCCCGTCTTCGTTGGAACATTGGGCCTTTTGTGCTTTTGGGGAGAAACACATTCAAAGTTTCCAAATTTTAATAACTCCATGTAACGTTGATAACCATGAAGAACGCCTATTTCTACATATTGGAAAGAATTTTGAATTTCCCGGACCGTTGGACCCTGATAATATCATTTTACAATTTGCACTGTTCCACTGCTTCGTAGTTATCGATTTTAAGATATGACAGCAGCTACTGACAAAGTACTCGAACTGTCAACGTCAAATTTTCGACATTTGTAAATTCGACATATCGTCTGCCGTATTCATAGTAAAGAAAATCTCTCTACTCTCTGTACTATGTTTGTAACTTTGTGTCCTTGGCTTTGTATTTCGGCCTTTAGTTCATTTACATCAACCGAGTGATGGAGGTTTTTTATCACTACCCTGAAGCTACGTTCTTCCTTCAGCTGGTAAGTATGGAACTGAACTTTTAGTTCCAGTAGCCTTGTTATTATAGCTCTGTAGTAGGGATGTTCCCAATATACAAACATTCGTATTCGTGAATACAAATACCGAATATAAATACTCTTATGAATATTCGCGAATACGAATACGAATACATAACCTTGAGTGAATAATATCAACATCAACATCGTTTTTGTACGCGCTGCAAATTTTAGAAATAGTATGGAAAATAGTTTGGTTTTTTATTTAATGTTATAGAATGGTTAAGATTAAAAAAAAATGTTTTATTTAATGTATGAATACCTGTTTTATATTTTTATTAAAATTCTTATCTATATTTCTATAATTTTAATGTCAAATACTCGTATAATATTCGTGTTAATTTTGGCGAATACGATTACGAATACAAATATTGAAAATATATCGAATACTCGCGAATACGAATACGAGTATTCAGAACATCTTTACTCTGTAGGTATCTGAATTTTCCGCCATGATTTTTACTTGGTTTTTGCCTACGATTTTCAAGGTGTATTTTTTTTATCAGCGATAGCTTTCAGTTCTGCTGTAAGAGGATTAATGTTTAATACATCCGAGATAAAAATTGGTGGAGGTTTTAAGTTTTGGTTGTATCAGGCTTGTCTGTTTCTACTGTTTCGTCTGGTAAGTACCGGAAGTGCATGAAAGCGATTTGTTAAGCTTACTTTTGGAGATTGCTCTATGGAGGTTTTTTGTTGCACCATGCAATTTCCGTCTTGTTGAGGGTTGCGTTTTTTCTTTTTTGCGGTAACTAAGTTCCAATCTATGATTTCTTGGTTTGGCGTCGCTGGTTGATAATTTGGTTGCTGCCACTGTGCAGTATGTGGTGGGTACTGTGGCCCTATATTTTGACCTACCTGTTGGTATTGCAGGTGATATTGCATCATCGGAGGCTGTGCGTAGGTCACGGAAAATTGTTTATTCGCAATCACATTGTAATGTGTCAATTTCATGACATGACAACAGCTGGGAACTAGATGATTACTTGAAACTAGCCAGGAAATTATTACATTCCCCGAAAAATATTACATACCTGAAGAGTGGGGCGTTTCCATGGTAACAAAACATTGAGTGGGTTGTTTTCATGGTAACAAAAGTATTAGCTACATCAAGATAGCTATTATTCAGAATTCAATTGTAGTTATTTTTAGAATTAGATGATTGCAAATAAAATAGTATACATACCACGGTGGAAAGTTTCATCCCTGTCTCGAGATAAAGTTCACCTCGACGCTACGCGTCTCGGTAAACTACCTAATCTCTCGACAGTAATGAAACACTTCCCACCTCGGTATGTAATATACTATGATTAGCGCCAGCCATTAGGCTGACACTAAGGTAATTATGTTAGAAATGCACTTCCATTTATTTTATTAGCGATTCTTTCGTAAATAGAAAATATGTATTTGCAAAATTTGGTTTGCACTTTATCGCGCGGAACAGACGCAACCGCAGGCACGTCCTTGCTTCACGATATTCAGATGCAAACTGCGGATAAAAACCTATAGTCAAATTTATTTGAGTTAGTTAATAACGCTATTATCTAACTCAGTTAGGTAATCAAATCAGATCCATTTGCGTTACGTAATGAAACTCATTACGTAACTCAAATTTCATTATGCAACTGAAATTTCATTACTTCTGCTGTTTTTGTAGTTACTTCTAATTTGAGGCAGTTGAGATAAAGTGTTGCACAATACGAATCCGACTTGTATAGTAAATAACTATTATGCAACTGCCCCTATTGCATTTTAAAATTTTTACATTGATTTTTGATTGTAGGTATATTAGAACAATGGGTGATAATAAAAAAAAAGGTTTCAATGTTGAAAAATATCCATAGTAAGCGGATGTGTAAAATTTGGGATTAGCCGCATATCTATGTAATACATCAAAACGATACAAGGATGTGGAGATGTAAAATAAATCATACTGAATAATTATTAATAATTCATCGATATAGCGAATTTGACACTTTATTTTGTTACAAACAATAGAATTACATGGCGTCACAGTAATTAAAACCACAATATTATTACTGTGCAATTCATTTTTAGTTTTTACCATTTGTTAAATCTATTTCTATTCCCGTCAATAATGGAGCCCCCTGTACATTAATTTACTCCTAGAAACTTTTATAAGAAATATTGGTAGCACTGTTATAATTGTTAGTTCTAACAATGCCACAACATTGAGTGTTAAATTACTTTCGATATTTTATTTAGTTTTTAATATTCTTGTGCACTAAAAGGAAACTTATGTGCCAAAATCATACCAATCCTGTAAATAATGTACAACCTTTCCAAGATAATAACGATTGTGCTTTTACTTCAACTATGCCCGTTTATAACCTCAACGCCTACAGAAAAAAGTTCACTTTCGCCACAAAATAAAACCAATGTAACAAACAATGCTACGATATCGAACAGCAACGGCCATAATGCTACCAACAAAACTGAGGTCTTGCAAGAAGGTGGAGGACAAATTAACACACAAGTGAAAGCAGCTGTTGGCCAGCCTCGTTCCAGGGGCCGCGAAGGAGAAATTGTTTCAGATAAGCCAGCCGCTAGTTATAACAAAACAGCTAACTCATTGCCAAGCGTTTCGACAAGTTCGGTGGCTGAAATTCAGGGTAGTTCTTCCACTGCAAGCTCGTCAACACCAAGCACTCCTCAGCGATTTGCCATACCAATATATGAAGATAAACCTCCGACTTCAAATAATTCGTCGAAGACTGCAGAACATAGAACAATCTCGGCACGAAAAGGAGTTAATCTTACCGAATTTATGGAACACCAAGCTATGCAGAATGAATCTATAACAAAGCCAAAGCCTAAAAAGCCAACCGTAACCATTGCAAGCGATGAGCCTTTCTCTCCTTCTCACTTCCAAGCCAAGTCTAATTTATCATCATCGCAAAGTATCCCAAAAGTGCCTAGTTTGGATATGTTGAATGAGAATAATAATCAAGGAAATACTCAGAAATATGTTGTTCCAATTGTTATCGTTATATTATCGGTGCCTTTTGTTGCCATTTTAATTTCAGTACTTTACAAACGGGGTTCCGAATGGTGGAAATACAGGCATTATAGGAGAATGGATTTTCTAATCAATGGGATGTATGATAATTGATATTAGCAGAAAGCAAAAAAGTTCTGGTTTACTTAACTAAAGCAGGATTTAATGCATATTTTTTGCTTTGTCTCATTTGTTAGAAAAATTATTTTAAAAATAAGCAGCTACAACGTTGATGTTAATATAGTTCTATCTAAGCAACTTACAAACAGACTGGTTACAAGTTACAATAACATCAAGTATAGCCTATTCTCTGCTGCGACTAATGAGACAGAGCTAAATGTTTAATACGTATTTTTCTTTGCATTTATACTCTTTAAGTTTTCTAAATAAACCATTGTAAAGCATCATTTTTAGGTATCTAAGCCAACGAAAGCTATACCTTTTTTCTTGTTCTTGAGAATTTAATTTTTGCTGCAGAGTAGCAGCCTATTGCTACCTGAAAATGGTGCTTCAAAAGTGTTTGAAACCAAATCAAAATTGCATTATTGGTGCTATAGCAAAACAATGTAACATGTGATGAGGAACAAAAAGAAAACTATTTTTGTATCTCATAAATTTTGCAATAATGTGTGATATCGAATTTGTTTATTGTTGATGTTTGACTTTGATAACCAAATAATATTGTATAGTAAAATAAATTGTATTCGTCTTTATGTGTCGTTAATTTATTGGCCAATCTGATTCTAGCATATTACAACTGTAATAGGACTTCCGATGTTGCCGTTTTCATCAATAATTGCTCGTAAATATTTCAGCTTTATCTCCACCTCTTCAAAATACGTATCTACTTATTCTGTTTGTTGTGTAAAAATTATTATTTCCAGCATGTTGCTATTATCTATTTTTATATAGGGTTATAGTCTCGATCCATTCTAATGTAGTATTCTTTAAATCGTCCTTAAAGTACATTCTAAATGAAGCCAACTGACTTAAAATTTTGCCAGTGGTGTCTTCTATGTTTCATTTAGTTGTCTTCCTTTCAGGTATATTTCTTCATCTGAATATTATAAAATTTTCTAGAAATATGATTTGAACGGTTAGGTTTATTGCATATAGTCTGTTCTTTAAGACATTTGGGAGGTAAGTATATCTAAATTTTTTTAGAAAATATTTACTGTGTACCAATCTTCAGTACAGAAGCTGAGTAGCGCAGATGGATAGGTGCTTGCCTTGCATTAAGCAAGCGCTCGATTCGAATCCTGCGAGGGCCGGAATTTTCCGCAGGCGATTTGAACCGGGCTCGGTGGGACCATTCACAGTTCGGCACGAAATTAACTGCTCTACTCAGAACCACAAAGAATTGTGGCTATCCTAGTTATTAAAGATATGTCTATAATTATTAACAGAATCTTTAGAGCCATTTTTATATAATGTACTATGAATGCTGTTGGGAAAGTACCCATATAAAAACAGTCATTAAATATCCTTGATATGGTAGATTTGGGGATTGCAGCTGTAGTATTATCTGCATTTGGAGATTTATTAGATTGTAGTGGGTTAATAAATATGTTCAAAACCTCAGTTGTGTCTGTCGGTGTTAAAAGGAAGTTATTGTTTCTCGGTATTGGATTTAGCATTACATTTATATTTTCTGTCAATTTTAACTGGTTCTGCTACGTTTTCGCCCACATTAATAAAAATATTTATTAATTTTGATAGCCAGATTCTTGTTTTAGATCTGTACTATTATGTTTTGTTTTGGGTGATTCTTTTTAAGATACCGTAAAGTGGGCATACTTGCAACAGTGGTATAACTTGCAACAATATGAACCGGGTGGAATGTTTGCTTTCCCCCTCCCCTAGGTTAGGCCGCGCGTCAACCGCTTGCGTGTTTACGTTTAGTACGGATCGGTAGGTCGACTTGTATGCAAGTATAGCGCTGCACAAAATTTACTACGATAAATTTGGCGGGATTTTTCGTCGTCTACGGTAAGTGCTCTAAATTGTTTCTGTATAACTTCCCCTGTTCAGAGCTTATTTACAGTGGGATTTGTATCAAATTTGGATATAATGTGCTTAGATGCTTGGTCTAAAACCTTAAATACCCAGTTTTTGATTTAAGTTAAAAGATTTTTGTAAATATATATTTTTTTTAATTGCATGTCCAGAAGTGGGTAACTTGCAACATGCCCCGAAAACACAAAAAGCAGTTAGGGAGTAGATCGTACCGAAATTTTTCCGACGAAACTTTGGAAGCTGCATTACGGGCTATTGAAAATGGTTCCGGAATTCGGGAAGCATCCCGGAGATTCGGAATTGACCCATCAACACTCTCACGGAAAAGAAGGAATTTGTTTTCCCGTAACCCTGGGAGGCAACCAGTATTTCCCAAGGAAGAGGAGGAAGCATTTGTTAATAATATCCTTTTGGCCGCACAGTGGGGGTTTCCATTAACCTCATATGATATACGGTTAACAGTAAAACAATACCTGGATCGTAAAGGTGTTCGGGAGAATCGTTTTGGAAATAACAATATGCCAGGTTTGGAATGGGCAAGAAATTTTTTAAATAGGCACAAATCTAAGGTAGGCTGTAACTAGCCAATAATTATACAAATTTTAATTAATTTTAAAAATATATTTTAGCTTTCTGCGAGATTATGCGAAAACATAAAGCGGGCCAGAGCTCAAGTTTCCAGTGATATGATTAATGAATATTTTACTGAGTTGGAGAATAGTCTTGAAAATGTGCCTCCTCAAAATATTATTAATTATGATGAGACCAATTTTTGTGACGATCCTGGTCGTCAAAAAGTCATTGTTAAACGAGGTGCTCGTCATAGTGAAAGATATATGGATTCGTCCAAGACATCAGTGTCTGTTATGATGGCTGGTTCAGCTGCAGGGCATATATTACCACCATACGTCGTCTATAAGTCGCTACATTTATATGACACATGGACTGAAAATGGTATAGAGGGTGCGAAATATAATCGGTCGAAGTCAGGGTGGTTTGACATTACAATATTTGAAGACTGGTTTTTAAAAATTGCTTTGCAATATTTCCGGCAAAAAGATGGACCAAAAGTCATGATAGGAGACAATTTGTCGAGCCACCTTTCAGATCGGGTGATGCGTACCTGTAGAGAATATAATATTAGATTTATATTATTGCCGCCTAACTCGACACATTTATGCCAGCCATTGGACGTGGCGTTTTTTAGACCAGTTAAATCTGCTTGGAGGGATGTTCTACTTAATTGGAAACAAAAAAATAAAGGTTGTATTCCAAAGGATCAATTTCCAAGATTATTAAGACAAACTCTTGAAAAAGTGAAGCCTGAAAATTTGGTAGCAGGATTTAGGGCCACAGGGATATATCCTCTGAATAGAGAAGAAGTGCTAAAGCGACTGCCAGATTGGTGCCAAGCACAAGCACCTTTAAATCAAGACGCCTTAAACAATAGTTTTACAGACTTGTTACAAAAGATTCGCTTTCCAGATGAAAATAGGCAGATTAAGCGCAAAAAGAGATTAAATGTAATTGCAGGAAGAAGTGTATCTTTTGATACAAATGAAAAAGACGAAGCAACAAATGTAATAGAATCTGAAGATCTTATAGAAGATGATTTTAACACAAAATTATTTCCGAGAGCCACCACTTCAAAAGAGAGCGACAGTTCGCTCTCGGATAGCCACATGTCTGTCCATGATTCAGATTCCGACAATTGGGATGAATTTAACTTAGAACCAAATGAATACAATGAAGGAGACTACATATTGGTTCAATTTATTCCTGAAACAAAGAGACGACAGGCCGTGATGTATGTTGGTCATGTTCAAGAAGTTTTACGTGAAAATGATAATAATAATTCACTGTATTGCAAATTTCTAAGAGCGGCCGCAGGTACAAAATTGCCTAAAAATAGCTTTAAATATCCAGAAATTGATGATTTATCAATTGTCGATATAAATCAAGTAAAAATGAAGTTACCCGCACCGAAAGCAAAACGTGGAGTTTATACATTTCCCGGTCATTTGAAACTTACATAATATGTTTTGTTTAAAATTATTTTTTATTATTTAGCTTAGGGTCATTTTGTTCCTTTTTGATGTTCCTATAAGAATTTAAGTTGATTATATGTTCCTATAAGTTGATTATACGTTTATTTTTGTATTTTTAATAAAAAAAACTAAATAAATGCATTTTTTTAATCTACAATCATACCACTACCATTCAAATACCCAAATTATTTTTTTAAAATATTTTTTGTGTTGCAAGTAAATCAATACGCGCTCCTAAATGCGATTACTACTGAAAAAAGACACCTGTTGCAAGTATCCACTTTAGTGTGTCTAACTTGCAACACCCGGTTTTTTTTTAAAATATATATTAAATATTCATTTTATTCAAAGTTTTTTGTTAAAATCGGATACTAGACCACAAGACTAAAATTTTGGTACCAATAATGTAAAATTTGACAAAAAAATAAAAAACTTATTGACAAAAGAATTTTGAAAATGTTGCAAGTATCCCCACTTTACGGTACTTTCGCTAATTTCCGGAGCTTTTGTGAATTATTTTTATTTATTTCAATGTTTTGTTTATAATAACTATTTTTTGCGGCTTTAATCAGACTTGAGAAGCTTTATGTACAAATCTCTTGTATTATTGCATTATTAGAATATACAAACGGGCCTGATGATAATTTATCCCTAATGTTTATTGATCGAATAATGGCATTGGTGATCTATGTTTTCTAAAAATATTTATTAGATAGCACTTTTATGCTACTCTTTGTATTAGATCGAAAAATGTTTCTAGTGGCTGACAATATTTGGTATGAACTCAAATTTTCTTTTATTTTTCCATAATCCACGATTTCTATTTTTCGTTGTTTTTTCACAACGATAATGCCATCAGAATTTAATTTATTATTGGAGTTTGAACAGCTAAGTTGCAGTAAAATTTGACAATGATCTGTAATTTTGGAATGTAGAACAACTGGTATTATTTCAAACGCATAGTTATTTATTTTAGCAAAAATATGGTCGATGCATGTTTTATTATTTCGAGTAGGTGGATTAATAGGTACATGAGCTGCAACCATTTATGAACATTTGGATCACTAGAATTTAATAGGTTAATATTAATGTCACCAACAACTCAATAACAAATTCACAAGCAAGTTTACTGTTAGAAATATACTGTTCCATTTGCTCTGAAAAATAAGTATCTGCATATGAAGGAGGTTCATAAACTGATGTTATCTTCTTCGTTATAACTTCTTGACAGATGTGTTGTGACTTTTGCAAAGAGCTTCGCAATTGTAACAGCTTTTCTTACTGCATCTCGCCATCTCTGTCAATTGGTGGCCATATGAGCAGCTTCTGGCAAATCTGCGCCGAGTAAATCTTTTGTCAAATCTACCCAGTGTTTTAGTGAGCGTCCACGTCGTCATCTTCCTTCTGGTTTACCCTGCACAAGTTTTTCCAAGTGTATACTTTGGTGGATATGTCCGAAAAATAAAACTATGCGAGCATCGACTATTGTAGATAATCGTTTTTGGGGCTTGCTTTCCTCTAAAATGGAAATATTTGTTCGATGAGCTCGCTATGAAACTTTCAGCATGCGCCTCCAAGTTCACATTTCAAAAACCTTAATCCAACATCGATTCGCCTCCTTAACAGTCCAGGTCTCAGCGGCATATAGAAATATAGAAAAGACCAAGGTGGTGACCAAACTGACTCTCGTGTATTTTGTCTCGCCATATTTTGCTAAGTTGAGTCATCCCTGATCTTGCGAGTTGGATACGCTGTGTCGGATTTCACCTTTACAGCTACTGGTATTGTCTATTAGCGCTCCCAAATAGATAGAGCTTGTTCTGTTCCCGATCAATTATCAAAATTTTAATCTTACTGTAGTTGACGCTAAAACCGTAAGAAGTACCTACTAACTTCCTCGAGTTTTCCTAGGAGTTATCAAATGCTTTGCTGTAATCAACAAATCAAATGTGTAGTGGGTATATAATATTCTCTTGCCTTTTCAATGACTTGTCTGATATTCAGTATGGGACCCGGACACTTCGCCCACAGACCACTTCGCCCACTCGTCTTTTAGTACCATATCGCCCAACCGTAATTCCACTTCGCCCAATTTTTGACATGTACCACATCGCCCAACACGACCACTTCGCCCACATTTTCACGAGGGACACAACGCCCAACAGGACCACTTCGCCCACATCTTAGCGAGGGACACAACGCCCACATCGACCACTTCGCCCAAAGTTTATATAGGCCCACAACAGGACCACAACGCCCAAAATCCGTTCGTTAGAACTCGATTAATGCACACGCACAGTGTTGAATAATAGTGGCAAAGTTCTGTGGCCGCAACGCCCAAAGTAGATTCGTGCGAATTAAGCTAGGTTAGGTTAGATTAGGTTAGGTTAGGTTAGGGCAGGTTAGGTTAGGGCAGGTTAGGGCGAAGTGGTCCTGTTGGGAGTTGTGTCTCTCGTGAAAAGTTGGGCAATATGGTATAAAAAGACGGGTGGGCGAAGTGGTCGGCAGGCGAAATGTGCAGCCACGTATGTGTGCATTAACCGAGTTCTAACGAACAGATTTTGGGCGTTGTGGTCCTGTTGTGGGCGTTGTGGGCCTATATAAACCTTGGGCGAAGTGGTCGATGTGGGCGTTGTGTCCCTCGCGAAGATGTGGGCGAAGTGGTCCTGTTGGGCATTGTGTCCTTCTTGAAAATGTGAGCGAAGTGGTCGTGTTGGGCGATGTGGTACATATCAAAAATTGGGCGAAGTGGACTTCCGGTTGGGCGATACGGTACTAAAAGACGAGTGGGCGAAGTGGCCTGTGGGCGAAGTGGTATAGACCCTTCAGTATGTCCTCTCCAGTACCTCTTCCCTTTGTAAAGCCAGCTCGTTCTGGAGAGATTTGCCAAGCGAGATAGTGCTCTAATTGGGCCTAAAGAATTAAAGTAGAACTTTGCTGCTTGCGAAATGAGGGCAAGCAATCGATAGTTATCGCAGTTATTAGCAGCACCTTTCTTATGTAGGGGGATAAAGACCGATGTTTACCAGTCGTCTAGCCATATACCGCAGTTGTCCAAATTATTTGACAGTCTACGTGGTACCTACTTAGTACTTTTGAGCCAATGGATCTCATGTCTTTCGCAGCTTCAGCAGTCACAGTATCTAATCTCGGAGCCTTGCTATGTTTCAGTTTGGTTAGAGCAGTTTCCACATCAGATAGGTGAATATCAGGTAGTTGTTAACTGATGTTATACCACACTGTTTCTTTGCAATTAATTGTAGTTTCTGATCTTATTATATCCTATATTGATTATGAAAATAAAACATGGTAACATTAGCAGGTAAATTTGATTTTGCAAATATACCAACGCTTCTATTGAATTTTTTATTGTTGTAACAAATAGTAGGTAAGTATAACCATCGATATTAAAGCATGATAAATCTCCAATACATCAAGTTTCAAAAAGTTTTATGAAATTAAAGTTTAGATTGCATTCAGTAATAACACTGCCTCCTACACTTACAAGCCATGCTGTTGGAGCAGTGTTGAATTCAGACTGATTACTCCGGGGGGGAAAATGATACGTCTGGGGGGTATTTTTACCTATTCTCGTGCAATCCACCCATTCTTTTATAAAGTACTTTTTTTTTCTATAATAATTTTCAAGGTCAACTTTCTAGGGGATGAGTTGCATTCCTGCAGGGTCCCTAGTTTTAAGAATGTTGGTACATAGATTTTTGGTTCATTTTTTTTCACTAAAAAAATGTATTGTCATTTTGACAGATACGTCATAATTTAATATCACTTGCTTCATTTTTGCATTTAAAATATTTCTTGGTTTTCTTTTTTATCTGATTTTATTGATGATGATGATGATTCCATGTTGAAAAAAGAAATTTGTCAAGAGTTCAAATTAAGAAACTTTGACAATCAAAATTGACACATAACCATAATTTTGAAAAAGTTCTACCAACACGAGATATAAAAATTTCCTAGCGTTTTAATCACATATCTACCAACATTGTAACACTTTGACAGTTATTATAGAAAAAAAACGTACTTTAGATAAAAAAACATGAATATGAAGTGGTAATGTTTCCGGGGGGGGGGGGGAATTTTGAACTGCCCGGGGGGGGGGGTTCCCCCCGGTCATCCTCCTGGATTCAACACTATGTTGGAGATTTGGCAACGCTGCTGGTAGGCTAATTTTTGTACTGTTTACTTATAAATATATCTGTTCAAATGGGGCGTGTGATTAAATATTAATATGTTGGACTGCTGTAGGTTTGAAGAAATACATTTATTTATACAGGGTGTTGAAAATGAGGGTAAAAGTTTTCAAAAAAAAAAACCTTGCCGCCCCTGGAATAAATAATTTAAATCTAAGTGTGCCAAAACATGATCATTAATAGCACTAGTAAACCTTCAAAGTTTCACTAAAATCGGTTAAGGTGTTTTTAGATATTGAAGCTTTTTAGTTTTTGTCTTAACAGGTTCAGAGACGTGCAAAAATATGGGCTTTAATTTTTTTCTTGAAAACGAAACGAGATCTGAAAAAATCTTAGGAGACAAAAAAGTTGCATGTTTAGTTGCTTTATTAAAAAATATATAAAAATTGCAAAAAATCTAGTGGGCGTTATTTTTTTGTGCAAAACCCTAATCGTTATGCCCCCCTGGGCACGCCCCTGGAATTACTACATCAATTGTAATAGGTCCAAAAGATACCTCATAAAGTTATAAAAAAACTCTAAAAATGTCATTAAAATCCCTTAAAGAGCTTTTAGATAACATAAAAAAAACTTTTACCACCCTGTATCTCGGAAACGAAACGTTTCCGGAACCATGTTTATTAAGACATTTTTGTTTGTAATAATGAGATCTATAAGTGGGTAAAATATTTTATCCCTTTTTTTCAACACCCTGTACTACTAGTGTTCGTGATAAGTGAAAGTAAAATTGTTGCTGGTATTTATGGGTTTTTATAAGTATTTCACTGAAATACAACCGAGATAAGTAACAATGTAACCTCATTTTTAGCGCATTTCTTGTAACTTTTAATTTTATATTTTGAATGCCACGAAGACGCTGTGTACCAACCACGACAGAACCTTAAAAGAAAATCATATGCAAACTATAACAACATTTTCTGTTCCAATGGACGAGATCCGAAAGAAAGAATGGCTTTGTGCAATTCCACGAGAATGTTGGACCCCAACAAAAAGTGCTGACGTATGTGAAATACATTTTAATGGAAAAGACATTTGAAAGCGTTAGAAATAAGAGTAGGGAAGTGCAGAAGCTGATGCTGCATTACCCTCGATTAGCTGATAATGGTGTCCCAAGCGTATTACCAAATTTACCAGCATATTTGTCGTCAAACGCGCTTCAAGAAATGACAAATATTGAATGTAGAAGAAAACAAATATTGGAAAGACATGCACAAACGAAAGTGTATTTAAATGATGCCATCAGCAGTTTTTCGAAGTTTATGGAACAATTTACGTCACATAAATTTAGATGTTACCGAGCAGATAAGTTTATTATGTTCAAATAAGATTATTTACAGTAGCCCCTCTATAGTTTTTGCATATACTCGTATGTTGTACTCTCAATCAGCAGTGGTGTATAGAAAATTACAAACTTTAAAATAATTACAGAAATGTTATTTTATCCATGGGTTACATAAGTTAAGTCGTTTTATTTTTATAAATATACTGTTACATGTTTGTATTACTTGAGTATGTAAATACATTTCACATTTACAGAAGCTATCTTTAGTTAATTACAGAGTAACATATGATGAAGAGTAAAACTGTGCTCTTTAAAGCAAAATTATTTCAAATTGGGGTACCGTAATTTAGGACCACCAACTAGTAGAGATGCAATATTGCCAAGTCTAACAGCATGGCTTGTAAGTGTAGGAGGCAGTGGTACTAAACAAGTCAAATTCAACAAAGTGTTTTGCTGTACTTCTTACTTTTTTGACCTAAATTCTCAATTAGTTAAAAAAAGTGCCCTGTTTTTTGCCGTGACCGGTATGAGAAATTCTAAAATAAAAACCACTGCGTACATTATAATATTTTCTTTCACTTCATTTATTGTATTAACATTAAATGTGACTATGCTATCAGATTCTATATGCTATATAAATGTTTGAGTATCCAAATCTATAATTAAGCAAAAAGAAAATACAGTAAGTAGGTATATGGAGCTTAATATAAAAATTAAATAAATATATTGAATGATAGCAAAAATATATAACAAGGCATACCGAAACACTGATATAGCTTGATCGGTGCAAGCATAATTTTTGAGTATACTTGCTCTTCATTTTGAATCCTGATTGCAGCATATCTATTATCCTTTTTTACAAATACTTTGCCATTTTTGAACCACACAAAACGGTAGCATTTGTCTTTGGCATGTTCTTTTGTTTTATGTAGAAACTTTTTATCTTTGTATCTTAAATGTTTCTTGATATACATTACTAGCTGTTACCCGCGACTTCGTACGCGCGAGGTTCGTTATTTGTGTATTAAATAATGACTATTTATTTCCGGTCATCCCATCATATCCCTGTCCCCGTCCCTTTCCCCGTCCTCGTCCCTTTTCCTGTCCCCGTCCCGTCCCGCCCCGTTCCTTCCCCTCCCCTCTGATCCCATCCCATTCCGTCCAGTCCCCTTCCGTCTCGTCCCGTCCCGTCCCTTCTCGTCCAGTCCCGTCCCGTTCAATCATCTCCTATTTTCACCTTCAGGGGACAAATTTCCAAAAACTTTGAATGACTTAGTTCAAAATTTGATCTTACAAAATTCCAACCTCTTTTTTACCCTTTTAGGGATTGAATTTTCAAAAATCCTTTTTTAGCGGATGCCTACTCCCTATTAGAAATCTGACTACCAAATTTCAAATGCCATTTTCGCAATCAACGTCCCAAAAAACCTCAATAACGACATCCATATCGATTTTTAGGCTTATTTACCCCATTTCACCCCCAAGCTAAGGGGTTGATTTTCGGAAAATCACAACATACGTGTTTGCATATTTGTTTCTAGGAGTACTCCTACGAAGTTTCAAGTCGAAAGGTAATATTATTTTTCCATACAAAATTGAAACCCCCATTTTACCCCTTTATCGGTTGAATTTCGAAATATCCTTCCTTATTCCTTGTATACATCATAAAGGAAACCTCTGTACAAAATTTCAGCTTTCTAAGTAGAAGGGTTTGGGCTGGGCGTTGATGAGTGAGTGAGTGAGTCAGGACTTTTAGAAATATATATAAGATATCTTTTCATCAACTGCCGTATCACTAATATTGTTGTTAGTTACAACCGACATCCGCTTTTATAAAAGCATTTCTCCTTTGGTACACGAGTTAATTTGTGCTACTACTGGCGGTGGGGCATTTTCTAATCTTATCTAAATCAATATTCTTTATGCCATTACTGAAGTTGTTCGATATCTATTTTTGCAACTTCACGAGTTAAATCTATAATCAGGGCGTTTCAAAAAACATGATAACATAATAGTATATTACACAACGAGAGCTGTAGGAAGCATATTACACGCGAGTTGGAAAAGTTACGCACAAGCCGCGTAGCGGCGCGTGTGTAATTCCACGAGCGTGTAATTGCTCTATAGCCCGAGTTGCGTACTATACTTTTTCTACGGTCACACTCATTTCGTTAAACGAAAAAGAAATATTTTATTAACTGTCAAATCATCTGTCACACCATTTTAAAAATTAGGCGGCTGCAGTCACATCCCTACACCGCTTCGTACAAACAACAGAAGCTAACTGTAACGTAATAAAAAAAATTACGTGTTAGTCATTATCATTACGTAACACTGTTTGTAACAACGAATTTACTAATCAAGTAAACAGTGCTTAATGAGCAATTTACTAATAAAGGAGTAGAAAAAAAAATTAATATCTACAGTTACTCTGTAAAGCTCCTCTAGCTTTAGGTAGGTATTGTAGTTTGTAGTTTTCTTATCAAACTCATATTTGTCTGTGTAAAAAAATAAAATACAATATGATGCGTGGCACAGTTATTTAGCAGAATGTTTTGCATCATAATGTACACTTCTGGACAAAATTAAGGGACCACACACAAAAATCAGAATTACTTTATGAAAATCTCATATAGCTTAATATAATTCAGATATGTCATAGCTGTATGATTTCTACATTGTTTTGTTAGTGTGCCATGAAGAAATAAAAAATGACAATGCAATTGTTTTCATACGAACAAATGTCAACAATAATAATACGAGTCAAAGACAAAGTTTTGAGTTGTTTTTGTATATTAACGTGTGGCCATCAGGGGAAAAAAGTACAAAAAGTTATTGTTGCCTCAACCTTTCCTAAAATATGCCATGGCATCATCTTGCAATCGGAGAAGTAGCTCAAATTATCATTCTTCATCGCGAAGGATATTCGCAGCGGGAAGTTGCTCGAATTCTAAACACAAACAAATCTGTGGCGCAAAGAGCTGCTGCAAGGCATAGAACCACTGGTAGTTTTACCAGAAGAAAGGGACAAGGTGCTAAAAGGAACAGAACTACCAGAGAAGATCGCTAAATAGTGCAACAGGCTTTAAGGAAGCGTTTTGTAATGTCTTGGGATTTAAAAAATGATCTACGCTTGGCTACTGGGAAGGAAATATCAACAAAAACTGTACGAAGGAGGTTAAAAGAAGTTAATCTGACTGCCAGACAACCTGCAACTGGTCCAGTTCTTACGGCGCTACCTAAAAGAAATCGTTTGACTTTTTGTTTGAACCACCAGGAATGGGATGAAAGGCATTGGCGCTCGGTTTAATTCTCTGATGAGTCCCGATTCCATCTTTTCCATAATGATCGCCGTGTTCTCGTTCTGCGAAGACCAGATGAGAGGTATGCGCAATGCAACATTCGAGGTGTTGAGAAATTTGGTGGAGGATCTTTGATGGTATGGGGTGGGATAAGTTTGAATGATCGCACAGAGTTAGTTATTGCACGCAATGGATCACTGACGGCAGCAAGGTATAGAGACGAGGTTATTGTATCATATGTACAGCCCTATGCTGAAAATTTTGGTCCAGGCTTTATTTTCCAACATGATAATGCAAGGCCGCACATTAATAATGTTTTAACAACTGCCTTAAGATAAGCAAATATTGAGCGTCTAGAATGGCCAGCAAAAAGCCCAGATCTAAATCCCATTGAGCACCTCTGGGGGCTCTGAGATCAATTGGGTCGACGAGTTAGAAGTGTTCCTCGGCCTCCAATAACTATTGAACAGCTGTCTAACTTGCTTATACAAGAATGGCACAAGATACCACAAGAAAGCATCCGAGTTTTCATTAGGAGAGGGCCAAGAAGGGTGGAAGCATGTATAGCTGCGAGAGCCAAAAAACACGCGTTATTAGTTCGTGTTACTGCTTTATTTTGATTTTTTTAATTTACTGTTTTTCGAAATTTTGGTTACTTTTTGTGTTTAAGGTAGTTTATGTCTAATTTTTAAATTTTCTTCTTTGACGTACCAGTTAAATAATGTAGAAATCATCTAGCTATGACATATCTGAATTGTATTAAGTTATATGAGATTTTCATGAAGTAATTTTAATTTTTGTTGGTGGTCCTTTAATTTTGTCCAGAAGTGTATTTTATTTTTTAACAGAAAAATTATTAGCTTAAAAAAACTTAAAAGCTAGGAAGTTTCATAAGTAAATGAGGCTTTTCAGCACATATGTTTCATAATCAAATTCTAGTCCATTAAGAAGTAACTCGACAAGGGGGATTTAAAAGAAAAAGTTTATATGCAAAATGTTTTTGTTTCTACGCCCCTATAATCTCCTTAACACATTCGCGGACAAGACGGCATATGCTGTCCTACGTGTAGGAACAAGACATGATATGCCGTCAAGATATTCTGTTTTCTAACTGTAGCAACACGCGATATGCCGTTGTGTTTATATGGTAGGTTCTATTGTATCGAATATATTGTCCCAGAAGAAAGAAAAAAATATCCATGAATGTCCCTACGGGAAGTTTGTGATGCAGTAAGTTGTCCTAACCTCTAATTTTCAATGTTGCACGTATATGCAGTGTGCCTTTTTATTCAGTTGTTTTTAAAACCAGAGCCAAAAACAATTGTGTTGTTGACCGTATACTGTTGAAAATATTCTGGTAAGTATGCATAGATGTGTTGATTTATTTCAAATAATAGAAAATGCTAATAAGTACCTAAACAAAGAATAATTTTCTTTATAACCTAAAAACTCGACAACAAATATCTTTATAAAAACAAATGTACCTATGTGGTGGATAGCTATTTATGCATAACCATAAATTGTACTACAATGATTTGTAGGTAGTTTTTTTTAGAATAAAACTTGAAATTTATAGAAATATTTTGCGCTGTTGCCACATTTCAAATTTTACTTGAGATAATCTGGTGCTGTATTTTGAGTGGTTTATTTTTTGTTTGTCCCATTTGTTTCCACTCAATAAAGTAAGCACTTTTACAATATAAATAAGCTGGATAATTATTTTTAGGTCTAATGGATGAAAAAGAGGAGCGCCGCCTCTTGGAACTTATGAACGATGTACCTACACCTGATGCATCTGAGCTCGACGAAGACGATGAAGAGAGTGATCCATACTGCGATGTCGACGACATACAGGATCCTAATTATGGACCTGACGATGAATCTGTTAGTAGTTCGAGTTTGGAAAATATATCACAAGACAAAGAGCCTTTGAATAACAAAAACCCTTCTTTTGACGAACAATCTAGCGAAGACGAGTGGCTTGAGGATGTATCTGAGGTACCAGATTTTCATTTTGAAAACGCAGGTTCGGGAATTCAACTTGTATTCGACAGTCCCCCCTCGTGCGTTGAAAATTTTGAAAAACTTTAGGACAGTGAGGTTATGGATATGTTAGTAACCTCTATGAATGCGTACGCAGAATCATTACAAAAAACAAACAGACCGCATCGAAAACACAGCAGATATTCCTCAATCCGAAAAATAACCAAAGAAGAGGTTCTAAAATTTTTGGCTCTTTGTATCTTACAAGGCCAAGTAAAATATCCTTCCATAAGAAAAATGTTTAGTATGGATCCCCTATATTATAACCCCGTGTCACATCTTAGCCTCTCTGGAAGACCTTTTGAGGAACTTCTGAGGTGCTTTAGTTGTGCGTACCAACATCAACCTTTAGACCGTAATGACCGGCTATCCAAAGTTAGACCTCTTCAAGATCAGCTGTTACGAAATTACAGGAATGCTTATTTTCCAACTGAAGATTTATCGGTTGACGAGTCACTTTTGCTTTTCCGTGGGAGACTAAATTTTAGATTGTACATAAAGAATAAACGTACAAGATATGGTATAAAATTGTATGCCTTATGCAGCACAGATGGATATGTTCTGAATCTTCAAATTTACTCAGGACAAAGCAAAGAAGTTGAAGGACTTTCAAAAATTTAATCCCTGGTAACTTCACTGTTGGAGCCAAATTTGGATCGAGGCCATCATGTCTTTATGGACAATTTTTATAACAGCCTAAACTTGTGTAACAAACTGCTAAACAGAAAAACTCATTGCACAGGTACATCACGCCGTAATAGAAAACGCAACCCTGTTATAGTGACAAAAGCAAAATTGAAGAAAGGGGAGTTCATTTGGAGAAGGTGCAAGAAAGTGTATGGCTCCAAGTGGAGAGACAAGAGAGAAGTTCTGGCCATTACAACCAAATACCATCCCAAACTCATCAGCGTCCGAAACAGATTCGGCCAAGAAAAAGTTAAACCCGAAGAAATTTTGCAATATAATTTGAACATGGCTGGAATTGACCGTAACGATCAGATGATAAGTTACTACTCTTCTCCCCGGAAAACCATTAGATGGTATAAAAAGGTAATGTTCCATTTACTGGATATTTCCCTCTGGAATGCGTACTACATCAAAAAGAAATACAATGGAAAAATCATAAAATCATATCTTCAAATTGATCCCAGTGTGACAGACGGAAGACGGTAAAATCAGGACCTATACATGGCGGCAAAAAACGTAAGGTTGATAGCTCTATAGGAAATAACGCAAACAGAGTATCAGACAAAATGCACTTTCCAGAAAGCATTCCAAATATAAAAAATCCAAAGAGAGGTTACCATTTGCGATGCAGATACTGTTCCTCCAAATCTATTCGCAGAGAAACCAAATACAGATGCAATACTTGTCCTGAACAACCACCGCTTTGCATTGAACTATGCTTTGAAGAGTTTCATAACAACATTGTGTAATGTAATATGTTTTGTATATAAATAAAATTCTTTGAAACATTTTTTTACTTACTTATGCTTCGACGGCATATGACGTCACTGTCCTAGCCCATCAAATTCGTTTTATGAAGGGACATGACGGCATATGCCGCTTTATGATTTTTTCCTTAAAAACGTTAAGCAAAGGGTTCTAGAGTATATAGCTATTTTTTAACTACTTTTATCTAACGTAGATTGAAAGATTCAATAGTGTGTTTTTGGGAATCACCTTTTTTATTAACTGTCCGCGAACGTGTTAAGTTTAGCACTATGTTTTTGAAACACCCTGTATATAAAGACAAATGTCCTGACTGGCTCATCAACACCCAGCAATGAAAATGCAATGAAAAGTTCGCTAATGTCGCAAATGTAATTATTAAACGCTATCTTAATGCAAATTCAGCATCCAATTGCTAGGAGAGGCATAAAGATATTTCTTTCGTAAGTATACGTAAAACACACCAGAAGTGCACATAAAGCTATATGATTCCTTGTGGCCATTAGCAAGTCCTAATCTAAAAGTGTGCTATTTCGGCAACCAGCTGTAGTAAATTGTTCACATTGTCACTGCTGGGTGCCATGAATGCGCATAAAATATAACAACATACAATACAATGTCCGTTGAAGTCGCAATTGTACTTATTAAACCCTATCATAATGCAAATTTAGCATCGAAGTGTTAGGAGAGGCATAAAGGTATTTCTTCTGTAATTCTAGTAGACGTAAAACACACCAGAAATGCACATAAAGCTATATCTTGCCTTGCGGCCATTCGCAAGCGCATAATCTGAAAAATACACACTCGTTAAAAATAACAGAGTGCTACTTCAGTAACCAGCTTTAGTAAATCGTTTATATTGGCACTGTTGGGTGCCATGAATCGGGTAAAATATAATAAAATACAATCAAAGGTTCGCTGAAGTCCAAATATACCTATCAAACTCTATCTTAATGCAAATTCAGCATTCAATTGTTAGGAGAGACACAAGATATATCTTCTGCAATTCTAGTACATGTATAACAGACCAGAAATGCACATAAAACTATGTCTTGGCTTGTGGTCATTTGCAAGTGCATATTCTGAAAACTACACACTCGATAAAAATCCCAGAGTGCAATTTCGGCAACCAGCTGTGGTAAATCGTTTATATTGTCACTGCTGGGTGCCATGAATACTGATAAAATATAACAAAATACAACACAATGTCCGCTGAAGTCGTAAATGTACTTATTAATGTATATATGTATTATCGTTAACCTCGTTTTACCTGCCGGTGCAGATACCGGTGCTTTATGTGCTTGCATCAGACGGTACAATGCTCAACTTTTCCCGGATTCGGGTTACAAAATTGGAGCGCGCCTTTTTTGTGCTTTCACAGCAACCATTGTGTGAAGTGTGTGTCATGTTGATGTGTTGACCTTGTTACTCTATCTCTTAGGTCTGTGTACTTGTTAAACACTATCTTAATGCATCTTCAGCATCCAATTGTTAGGAGAGGCATAAAGATATTTCTTTTGCAATTCTAGTACACGTAAATAACACCACAAGTGCTCATTAATCTATATGTTACCTTGTGGCCATTCGAAAATGCACAATCTGAAAAATACAAACTCGATAGGAATCGCTGAGTGCTATCTCGGCAGCCAGCAATGGTACATCGTTCATATTGTCACTGCTGTGTACCATCAATACAGATAAAATATAACAAAATACAATGAAAAGTTCGCTGAAGTCGCAAATGTACCTATCAAACGCTATCTTAAAGCAAATTCAGCATCCAGCTGTTAGGAGAGGCATAAAGATATTCCTTTTGCAATTCTAGTACACGTAAAACTCACCAGAAATGCACATAAAGTTATATCTAGCCTGGTGGCCATTCGCAAGTTCATAATCTGAAAAATACACACTCGATAAAAATCGCAGAGTGCTATTTCAGCAACCAGCTGTAGTAAATCGTTCATATTGTCACTGCTGGGTGCCATGCATACGGATAAAATATAACCAAATACAATACAATGTCCGCTGAAGTTGCAAATGTAAGTATTAAACACTATCTTATTGCAAATTCAGCATCCAATTGTTAGGAGAAGCATAAATGCATTTCTTTTGTAATTCTACTAGATGTAAAACACACCAGAAATGCACATAAAGCTATATCTTGCCTTGCGGCCATTCGCAAGTGCATAATCTGAAAAATACATTCTCGTTCAAAATCCCAGACTGGTATTTCGGCACCCAGCTGTAGTAAATCGTTCATATTCTCCCTCTTGGGTGCCATAAATACGGATAAAATATAATAAAATACAATGAAACGCCCGCTGAAGTCGCAAATGTACTTATCAAACGCTATCTTTAAGTACATTCAGCATTCAATTGCTAGGAGAATCATAAAGATATTTCTTTTGCAATTCTAGTACACGTAAAACACACAAACAATGCACATAAAGCTATACCTTGCCTTGTGGCCATTCGCAAGTGCTTAATCTGAAAAATACACACTCGATAAAAATCGCAGAGTGCTATTTCAGCAACCAGCTGTAGTAAATCGTTCATATTGTCACGGGTCGGTGCCATGAATACGGGTAAAATAATAAAATACAATGAAAAGTTCGTTGAAGTAGCAAATGTACCTATCAAACGCTGTATCAATGCAACTTCAGCATCCAATTGTTAGGAGAGGCATAAAGATATTCCTTTTGCAATTCTAGTACACGTAAATAACACCACAAGTGCTCATTAAGCTATATGTAACCTTGTGGCCATTTTCAAATGCACAATCTAACTAATACACACTTGATAAAATTGCCAGAGTGCTATTTCGACAGCCAGCAATAGTAAATCGTTCATATTGTCATTGCTGGGTGCCATGAATACGGATAAAATATAACAAAATATGATACAATGTCCGCTGAAGTCGCAAATGTAAGTATTAAACACTATCTTATTGCAAATTCAGCATCCAATTGTTAGGAGAGGCATAAAGATATTCCTCTTGCAATTCTGATACTCGTAAAATAAACCAGAAGTGCACGTAAAGCTATATGTTTTCTTGAGGCCATTCGCAAGTGCATAATCTGAAAAATGTACCTACACCCGATAAAAATCCCAGAGTGCTATTTCGCCGTCAAGCTGTAGTAAATCGTTCATATTGTCACTGCTGGGTGCCATGAATACGGATAAAATATAACATGTACTTATAAAACACTGTCTTAATTCAAATCCAGCACCCAATTGTTAGGAGAAGCATAAATATTTCTTTTGCAATTCTGGTACACGTACAATCAATATATATGTGTATTTGAGTCCATTCGCAAGTGCATAATCAAGGGTAATACCACAAGCAGTGGATATATTTTTGACAAATATTTTGTCGTTTCCATGTAAATTATTGCGTTTAAATTTCACGATACAAAATCACATCAAAAATGTCACGAGCCGAAGGCGAGTGACATTTAAATGTGATTTTGTTGAGTGAAATTTGCAATAATTTCTATGGTAATGGCAAAATATTTAAAAAATATATATCCACTTTGAGTGGTATTTGGGACGACTATTTAACAATATTAATACGTAACGATTAACTTTATCGAAAAATAATCCAACATTTAATATAGTAATTATTCATTCTCAATTAAATTCAGCGGAATACTTCCAAAATACAGCATTTTAAAATTTTTAAAACAAGCCACACAGTTTGTTGGGGTTTAGTGGTACGTAATCTAGCGATATCACTAAGGACAGAACATCGTTGCTAAGCGATACTTCGCAACAAGGCTATTTATTTTTTGAGTACGTACATTGTTTTGTGAATATTTTGCATGGTACCCAATATTCAGTGATATACTGCTGTTATTGGTTGAAAAAAGCAAATGTCTGCAATGTGATTGGTTTATATGTTATAGTGTTGAATAGTCTAAAAAATATACACTCTATAATAATCCCAGAGCGCTATTTCGGCAACCAGCTGTAGTAAATCGTTCATATTGCCACTGCTGGGTTATTGAATAAGGATAAAATATAACTAAATACAATACAACGTCCGGCGAAGTTGTAAATGTACTTATTCAACATCATCTTAGTGCAAATTGAGCATCCACTTGTTAGGAGAGGCAGAAAGATATTTCTTTTGCACATATTCAACAACAAAGACACAGTAGAAGTACACATAAAGCTGTATCTGGACTTGTGGCTATTCGCAAGTGCATAATCTGATAAATACACACTTGCTAAAAATGGTAGAGTGCTATTTCAGCAACCAGCTGTAGTAAATCGGTCATATTGTCACTGCTGGGTGCCATGAACACCGATAAAATATAACAAAATACAACACACTGTTCGCTGAAGTCGCAAATGTACTTATTACACACTATTTTAATACAAATTCAGCATCCAATTGTTAGGAGAGGCATAAAGATATTTCTTTTTCAATTCTGTTACACGTATAATACACCAGATGTGCACATAAAGCTATATGTGTCCTTGAGGCCATTCGTAAATGCATAATCTAATAAATATACATTCGTTAAAAATTCCAGAGCGCTATTTCGGCAACCAGCTGTATAAATCGTTTATATTGTCACTGCTGGGTGCGTTGAGTAAAGATAAAATATAACTAAATACAATACAATGTCCGCTGAATTAGTAAATGTACTAATTAAACACCATCTTAGTGCAAATTTAGCATTTACTTGTTAGAAGAGACACAAAGACATTCCTTTTGTAATTCTAGTAGACGTAAAACACACCAGAAACGCACATAAAGCTGCAACTTGCATTCTGGCCATTCGCAAGTGCATAATCTGACAAATACACACCCGATAAAGATCCCAGAGTGCTATTTCGGCAACAACCTGTAGTAAATCGTTCACATTGTCATTGCTGGGTGCCATGAATACGGATAAAATATAACAAAATACAACATAATGTTCGCTGAAGCCGCAATTGTAATTATTAAACACTATCTTAATTCAAATCCAGCACCCAATTGTTAGGAGAAGCATAAATATTTCCTTTGCAATTCTGGTACACGTACAATCAATATATATGTGTATTTGAGACCAGTCGCAAGTGCATAATCTAAAAAATATACACACTATAATAATCCCAGAGCGCTATTTCGGCAACCAGCTGTTGTAAATCGTTCATATTGCCACTGCTGGGTGTATTGAATAAGGATAAAATATAACTAAATACAATACAATGTCCGGCGAAGTTGTAAATGTACTTATTCAATAACATCTTAGTGCAAATTTAGCATCCACTTGTTAGAAGAGACATAAAGATATTTCTTTTGTAATTCTAGTAGGCGTAAAATACACCAGAAAAGCACATAAAGCTGCAACTTGCATTCTGGCCATTCGCAAGTGCATAATCTGACAAATACACACCAGATAAAGATCCCAGAGTGCTATTACGGCAACAAGCTGTAGTAAATCGTTCACATTGTTATTGCTAGGTGCCATGAATACGGATAAAATATAACAAAATACATTACAATGTCCGCTGAATTCGTAAATGTACTTATTAAACACTATCTTAATGCAAATTCAGTATCCAATTGTTAGAAGAGGCCTAAAGAAATTTCTTTTGTAATTCTAGTAGACGTAAATACACCAGAAACACACATAAGGCTGCATCTTGCATTGTGGCCATTCGCAAGTGCATAATCTGACAAATACACACCCGACAAAAATCCCATAGCGCTATTTTGGCAACCAGCTGTAGTAAATCGTTCATATTGTCACTGCTGGGTGCCATGAACACGGATAAAATATAACAAAATACAACACACTGTTCGCTGAAGTCGCAAATGTACTTATTAAACACTATCTTAATTCAAATCCAGCACCCAATTGTTAGGCGAGGGATAAAGGTATTGCTTTTGCAATTCTGGTACACGTAAAATAAATATATATGTCTATTTGAGACCATTCGCAGCATAATCTAAAAAATATACACTCAATAATAATCCCAGAGCGTAAATTTCGGCAACCAGCTGTTGTAAATCATTCATATTGCCACTGCTGGGTGCGTTGAATAAGGATAATATATACTCAATACCATAGAATGTCCGGCGAAGTTGTAAATGTACTTATTCAACACCATCTTAGTGCAAATTTAGCATCCACTTGTTAGAAGAGGCATAAAGATATTTCTTTTGTAATTCTAGTAGACGTAAAACACACCAGAAACACACATAAAGCTGCAACTTGCATTCTGGCCATTCGCAAGTGCATAATCTGACAAATACACACCCGATAAAAATCCCAGAGTGCTATTTCGGCAACAAACTGTAGTAAATCGTTCATATTGTCATTGCTGGGTGCCATGAATACGGACAAAATATGAAAAAATACATCACAATATACGGTGAAGCAGCAAAAGTACTTATGAAACACTATCTTAATTCAAATTCAGCATCAAATATTTAGCAGAGTCATAAAGATATTACTTTTGCAATTCTGGTACACGTAAAATACACCAGAAGTGCAGGTAAAGCTATATGTTTAATTGTGGCCAATAGCAAGTTCATAATCTGGAAAATACAAAAACGATAATAAATCCCAGAGTGCTATTTCGGCCACCAGCTAAATCGTTCAAGTTGCCACTGCTGGGTGCGTCGAATAAAAATAAAATATAACTAAATACATTGCAATGTTCGCTGAATTCGAAAATGTACTTATTAAACACTATCTTAATGCAAATTCAGCATACAATTGTTAGAAGAGGCATAAAGATATTTCTTTTGTAATTCTAGTAGACCTAAATACACCAGAAACGCACATAAAGCTGCATCTTGCATTGTGCCCATTCGCAAGTGCATAATCTGACAAATACACACCCGATAATAATCCCAGTGTGCTATTTCGGCAACAAGCTATAGTAAATCGTTCATATTGGCATTGCTGGGTGCCATGAATACGGATAAAATATAACAAAATAAAACACAATGACCGCTGAAGTCGCAAATGTACTTATTAAACACTATCTTAATTCAAATTCAGCATCAAATTGTTAGGAGAGGCATAAAGATATTTCTTTTGCAATTCAGGTACACGTAAAACACACCAGAAACGCACATAAAGCTGCATCTTGCATTGTGGCCATTCGCAAGTGCATAATCTGAAAAATATACACCTAATAAAAATCCCATTTCGGCAATAATCTGTAGTAAATCGTTCATATTGTCACTGCTGGGTGCCATGAATACGGATAAAATATAACAAAATACAACACAATGTTCGCTGAAGCAGCAAATGTAATTATTAAGCACTATCTTAATTTAAATTCAACATCCAATTGTTACAAGAGGCATAAAGATATTTCATTTGCAATTCTGGTACACGTAAAATACACCAGAAGTGCACATAAAGCTATATGTTTAATTGTAGCCAATAGCAAGTTCATACTCTGAAAAATACATACCCATTGCAAAATCCCTGAGTGCTATTTCGGCAACAAGCTGTAGTCAATATTGTAACTGCTGGGTGCCATGAATACGGATAAAATATAACAAAATACAACACGCTGAAGCCGCAAATGTACTTAAACACTATATTAATTCAAATTCAGCATTCAATTGTTAGGAGAGGCATAAAGATATTTCTTTTGTAATTCTAGTAGACCTAAATACACCAGAAACGCACATAAAGCTGCATCTTGCATTGTGCCCATTCGCAAGTGCATAATCTGACAAATACACACCCGATAATAATCCCAGTGTGCTATTTCGGCAACAAGCTATAGTAAATCGTTCATATTGGCATTGCTGGGTGCCATGAATACGGATAAAATATAACAAAATAAAACACAATGACCGCTGAAGTCGCAAATGTACTTATTAAACACTATCTTAATTCAAATTCAGCATCAAATTGTTAGGAGAGGCATAAAGATATTTCTTTTGCAATTCAGGTACACGTAAAACACACCAGAAACGCACATAAAGCTGCATCTTGCATTGTGGCCATTCGCAAGTGCATAATCTGAAAAATATACACCTAATAAAAATCCCATTTCGGCAATAATCTGTAGTAAATCGTTCATATTGTCAGTGCTGGGTGCCATGAATACGGATAAAATATAACAAAATACAACACAATGTTCGCTGAATCCGCAAATGTACTTATTAAGCACTATCTTAATTCAAATTTAACATCCAATTGTTACGAGAGGCATAAAGATATTTCTTTTGCAATCTTGCACACGTAAAATACACCAGAAGTGCACATAAAGCTATATGTTTAATTGTGGCCAATAGCAAGTTTTTAATCTGAAAAATACACACCCTATACAAAATACCAGAGTGTTATTTCGGCAAGAAGCTGTAGTCAATACTGTAACTGCTGGGTGCCATGAATACGGATAAAATATAACAAAATACAACACGCTGAAGCCGCAAATGTACTTAAACACTATATTAATTCAAATTCAGCATTCAATTGTTAGGAGAGGCATAAAGATATTTCTTTTGCAATTCAGGTACACGTAAAATACACCAGAAGTGCACATAAAGCTATATGTGTCCTTGAGGCCATTCGATGGTGTATAATCTAAAAAATATACACTCGATAAAAATCCCAGAGCGCTATTTCGGCAACCAGCTGTAGTAAATCGTTCATATTGTCACTGCTGGGTGCCATGAACACGGATAAAATATAACAAAATCCAACACAATGTTCGCTGAAGTCGCAAATGTACTTATTAAACACTATCTCAATTCAACTTCAGCATCCAATTCCTAGGAGAGGCATAAATATATTTCTGTTGTAATTCTGGTACATTTAAAATACACCAGAAGTGCACATAAAGCTATATGTGTCCTGGAGGCCATTCGCAAATGCATAATCTAAAAAATATATACTCGATAAAAATCCCAGAGCGCTATTTCGGCAACCAGCTGTAGTAAATCGTTCATATTGTCACTGCTGGGTGCGTTGAGGATAAAATATAACTAAATACAATACAATGTTCGCTGAAATCGTAAATGTACTTATTAAACACCATCTTAGTGCAAACTTAGCATCCAGTTGTTAGAAGAGGCATAAAGATATCTCTTTTGTAATGCTAGTAGACGTAAAACACACCAGAAACGCACATAAAGCTGCATCTTGCATTCTGGCCATTTGCAAGTGCATAATCTGACAAATACACACCCGATAAAAATCCCAAAGTGCTATTTCGGCAACAAGCTGTAGTAAATCGTTCATATTGTCATTGGTGGGTGTCACGAATACAGATAAAATATAACAAAATACAACACAATGTACGCTGATGCAGCAAAAGTACTTATTAAACACTATCTTAATTCAAATTCAGCATCAAATTGTTAGGAGAGGCATAAAGATATTTGTTTTGCAATTCTGGTACACGTAAACTACACCAGAAGTGCACATAAAGCTATATCTTTAATTGAGGCCAATAGCAAGTTCATAATCTGAAAAATACACACCCGATACAAAATCCCAGAGTGCTATTTCGGCCACCAGCTAAATCGTTCAAGTTGCCACTGCTGGGTGCGTCGAATAAGGATAAAATATAACTAAATACAATACAATGTCCGCTGCTGATTTTGCAAATGTAGGTACTTATTAAACACCATCTTAGTGCAAATTTATCATCCAGTTGTTAGAAGAGGCATAAAGATATTTCTTTTGTAATGCTAGTAGATGTAAAACGCACCAAAAACCGCTGAAGTCGCAAATTTACTGATTTAACACTATCTTAAGTCAAATTCAGTACCCAATTGTTAGGAGAGGCATAAAGATATTTCTTTAGTAATTCTGGTACACGTAAAATACACCAGAAGTGCACATAAACCTATATGTGTCCTTGAGGCAATCCGCAAGTGCATAATCTAAAAAATATACACTCGATAAAAATCCCAGAGTGCTATTTCGGCAACCAGCAGTAGTATAATGTTCATATTGTCACTGCTGGGTGCGTTGAATAAGGATAAAATATAATTAAATACAATACAATGTCCGTTGAAGTTGTAAATGTACTTATTAAACACCATCTCAGTGCAGATTTAGCATACAGTTGTTAGAAGAGGCCTAAAGATATTTCTTTTGTAATGCTAGTAGACGTAAAACACACCACAAACGCACATAAAGCTGCATCTTGCATTGTGGCCATTCGCAAGAGCATAATCTGACAAATACACAACCGATAAAAATCCCAGAGTGGTATTTCGGCAACAAGCTGTAGTAAATCGTTCATATTGTCACTGCTGGTGCCATGAATTCGGATAGAATATAACAAAATTCATCACAATGTTCGCTAAAGTCGCAAATGTACTTATTAAACACTATCTTAATTCAAATTCAGCATCCAATTCCTAGGAGAAGCATAAAGATATTTCTTTTGTAATTCTGAGACACGTAAAATACACCAGAAGTGCTATATGCTATATGTGTCCTTGAGGTCATTCGCAAGTGCATAATCTAAAAAATATGCACTCGATAAGAATCCCAGAGCGCTATTTCGGCAACAAGCTGTAGTAAATCGTTCATATTGTCACTGCTGGGTGCGTTGAATAAGGATAAAATATAACTAAATACAATACAATGTCCGCTGAATTCGTAAATGTAGTTATTAAACACCATCTTAGTGCAAATTTAGCATACAGTTGTTAGAAGAGGCATAAAGATATTTTTTTTGTAATTCTAGTAGACGTAAAACACACCAGAAACGCACATAAAGCAGTATCTTCTATTGTGGCTATTCGCAAGTGTATAATCTGACAAATACGCACCCGAGACAAATCCCAGAGTGCTATTTCGGCAACAAGCTGTAGTAAATCGTTCATATTGTCACTTCTGGGTGTCATAAACACCGATAAAATATAACAAAATACAACACAATGACCGCTGAAGTCGAAAATGTACTTATTAAACACTATCTTAATTCAAATTCAGTATCCAATTACTAGGAGAGGCATAAAGATATTTCTTTTGTAATTCTGGTACACGTAAAATACACCAAAAGTGCACATGAAGCTATATGTGTCCTTGTGACAATTCTCAAGTGCATAATCTAAAAAATATACACTCGATAGAAATCCTAGAGCGCTATTTCGGCAACCAGCTGTAGTAAATCGTTCATACGGTCACTGCTGGGTGCGTTGAATAAGGACAAAATATAACTAAATACAATACAATGTCCGCTGAAATCGTAAAAGTACTTATTAAACACCGTCTTAATGCAAATTTAGCATGCAGTTGTTAGAAGAAGCATAAAGGAATTTCTTTTGTAATGCTAGTAGAAGTAAAACACACCAGAATCGTACATAATGATGTATCTTGCATTGTGGCCATTTGCAAGTGCATAATCTGACAAATACACACCCAATAAAAATCCCAAAGTGCTATTTCGGCAACAAGCTGTAGTAAATCGTTCATATTGTCATTGGTGGGTGTCACGAATACAGATAAAATATAACAAAATACAACACAATGTACGCTGATGCAGCAAAAGTACTTATTAAACACTATCTTAATTCAAATTCAGCATCAAATTGTTAGGAGAGGCATAAAGATATTTGTTTTGCAATTCTGGTACACGTAAACTACACCAGAAGTGCACATAAAGCTATATGTTTAATTGATACCAATAGCAAGTTCATAATCTGAAAAATACACACCCGATACAAAATCCCAGAGTGCTATTTCGGCCACCAGCTAAATCGTTCAAGTTGCCACTGCTGGGTGCGTCGAATAAGGATAAAATATAACTAAATACAATACAATGTCCGCTGCTGATTTTGCAAATGTAGGTACTTATTAAACACCATCTTAGTGCAAATTTATCATCCAGTTGTTAGAAGAGGCATAAAGATATTTCTTTTGTAATGCTAGTAGATGTAAAACGCACCAAAAACCGCTGAAGTCGCAAATTTACTTATTTAACACTATCTTAAGTCAAATTCAGTACCCAATTGTTAGGAGAGGCATAAAGATATTCCTTTTGTAATTCTGGTACACGTAAAATACACCAGAAGTGCACATAAACCTATATGTGTCCTTTAGGCAATCCGCAAGTGCATAATCTAAAAAATATACACTCGATAAAAATTCCAGAGTGCTATTTCGGCAACCAGCAGTAGTATAATGTTCATATTGTCACTGCTGGGTGCCTTGAATACATATAAAATATAAGAAAATACTACATAATGAAGTCGCAAATGTAATTACTAAACACCATAATAATGCAAATTTAGTATCCAGTTGTTAGAAGAGGCATAAAGATATTTCTTTTGTGATGCTAGTAGACGTAAAACACACCAGAAACGCACATAAAGCTGCATCTTGCATTGTGGCAATTCGCAAGTGCATAATCTGACAAATACACACCCGATAAAAATCCCAGAGTGCTATTTCGGCAACAAGCTGTAGTAAGTCGTTCATATTGTCACTGCTGGGTGCGTTGAATAAGGATAAAATATAATTAAATACAATACAATGTCCGTTGAAGTTGTAAATGTACTTATTAAACACCATCTCAGTGCAGATTTAGCATACAGTTGTTAGAAGAGGCCTAAAGATATTTCTTTTGTAATGCTAGTAGACGTAAAACACACCAAAAACGCACATAAAGCTGCATCTTGCATTGTGGCCATTCGCAAGAGCATAATCTGACAAATACACAACCGATAAAAATCCCAGAGTGGTATTTCGGCAACAAGCTGTAGTAAATCGTTCATATTGTCACTGCTGGTGCCATGAATTCGGATAGAATATAACAAAATTCATCACAATGTTCGCTGAAGTCGCAAATGTACTTATTAAACACTATCTTAATTCAAATTCAGCATCCAATTCCTAGGAGAGGCATAAAGATATTTCTTTTGTAATTCTGAGACACGTAAAATACACCAGAAGTGCTATATGCTATATGTGTCCTTGAGGTCATTCGCAAGTGCATAATCTAAAAAATATGCACTCGATAACAATCCCAGAGCGCTATTTCGGCAACAAGCTGTAGTAAATCGTTCATATTGTCACTGCTGGGTGCGTTGAATAAGGATAAAATATAACTAAATACAATACAATGTCCGCTGAATTCGTAAATGTAGTTATTAAACACCATCTTAGTGCAAATTTAGCATACAGTTGTTAGAAGAGGCATAAAGATATTTTTTTTGTAATTCTAGTAGACGTAAAACACACCAGAAACGCACATAAAGCAGTATCTTCTATTGTGGCTATTCGCAAGTGTATAATCTGACAAATACGCACCCGAGACAAATCCCAGAGTGCTATTTCGGCAACAAGCTGTAGTAAATCGTTCATATTGTCACTTCTGGGTGTCATAAACACCGATAAAATATAACAAAATACAACACAATGACCGCTGAAGTCGCAAATGTACTTATTAAACACTATCTTAATTCAAATTCAGTATCCAATTACTAGGAGAGGCATAAAGATATTTCTTTTGTAACTCTGGTACACGTAAAATACACCAAAAGTGCACATGAAGCTATATGTGTCCTTGAGGTCATTCGCAAGTGCATAATCTAAAAAATATGCACTCGATAAGAATCCCAGAGCGCTATTTCGGCAACAAGCTGTAGTAAATCGTTCATATTGTCACTGCTGGGTGCGTTGAATAAGGATAAAATATAACTAAATACAATACAATGTCCGCTGAATTCGTAAATGTAGTTATTAAACACCATCTTAGTGCAAATTTAGCATACAGTTGTTAGAAGAGGCATAAAGATATTTTTTTTGTAATTCTAGTAGACGTAAAACACACCAGAAACGCACATAAAGCAGTATCTTCTATTGTGGCTATTCGCAAGTGTATAATCTGACAAATACGCACCCGAGACAAATCCCAGAGTGCTATTTCGGCAACAAGCTGTAGTAAATCGTTCATATTGTCACTTCTGGGTGTCATAAACACCGATAAAATATAACAAAATACAACACAATGACCGCTGAAGTCGAAAATGTACTTATTAAACACTATCTTAATTCAAATTCAGTATCCAATTACTAGGAGAGGCATAAAGATATTTCTTTTGTAATTCTGGTACACGTAAAATACACCAAAAGTGCACATGAAGCTATATGTGTCCTTGTGACAATTCTCAAGTGCATAATCTAAAAAATATACACTCGATAGAAATCCCAGAGCGCTATTTCGGCAACCAGCTGTAGTAAATCGTTCATACGGTCACTGCCGGGTGCGTTGAATAAGGACAAAATATAACTAAATACAATACAATGTCCGCTGAAATCGTAAAAGTACTTATTAAACACCGTCTTAATGCAAATTTAGCATGCAGTTGTTAGAAGAAGCATAAAGGAATTTCTTTTGTAATGCTAGTAGAAGTAAAACACACCAGAATCGTACATAATGATGTATCTTGCATTGTGGCCATTTGCAAGTGCATAATCTAAAAAATATGCACTCGATAACAATCCCAGAGCGCTATTTCGGCAACAAGCTGTAGTAAATCGTTCATATTGTCACTGCTGGGTGCGTTGAATAAGGATAAAATATAACTAAATACAATACAATGTCCGCTGAATTCGTAAATGTAGTTATTAAACACCATCTTAGTGCAAATTTAGCATACAGTTGTTAGAAGAGGCATAAAGATATTTTTTTTGTAATTCTAGTAGACGTAAAACACACCAGAAACGCACATAAAGCAGTATCTTCTATTGTGGCTATTCGCAAGTGTATAATCTGACAAATACGCACCCGAGACAAATCCCAGAGTGCTATTTCGGCAACAAGCTGTAGTAAATCGTTCATATTGTCACTTCTGGGTGTCATAAACACCGATAAAATATAACAAAATACAACACAATGACCGCTGAAGTCGAAAATGTACTTATTAAACACTATCTTAATTCAAATTCAGTATCCAATTACTAGGAGAGGCATAAAGATATTTCTTTTGTAATTCTGGTACACGTAAAATACACCAAAAGTGCACATGAAGCTATATGTGTCCTTGTGACAATTCTCAAGTGCATAATCTAAAAAATATACACTCGATAGAAATCCCAGAGCGCTATTTCGGCAACCAGCTGTAGTAAATCGTTCATACGGTCACTGCTGGGTGCGTTGAATAAGGACAAAATATAACTAAATACAATACAATGTCCGCTGAAATCGTAAAAGTACTTATTAAACACCGTCTTAATGCAAATTTAGCATGCAGTTGTTAGAAGAAGCATAAAGGAATTTCTTTTGTAATGCTAGTAGAAGTAAAACACACCAGAATCGTACATAATGATGTATCTTGCATTGTGGCCATTTGCAAGTGCATAATCTGACAAATACACACCCAATAAAAATCCCAAAGTGCTATTTCGGCAACAAGCTGTAGTAAATCGTTCATATTGTCATTGGTGGGTGTCACGAATACAGATAAAATATAACAAAATACAACACAATGTACGCTGATGCAGCAAAAGTACTTATTAAACACTATCTTAATTCAAATTCAGCATCAAATTGTTAGGAGAGGCATAAAGATATTTGTTTTGCAATTCTGGTACACGTAAACTACACCAGAAGTGCACATAAAGCTATATGTTTAATTGATACCAATAGCAAGTTCATAATCTGAAAAATACACACCCGATACAAAATCCCAGAGTGCTATTTCGGCCACCAGCTAAATCGTTCAAGTTGCCACTGCTGGGTGCGTCGAATAAGGATAAAATATAACTAAATACAATACAATGTCCGCTGCTGATTTTGCAAATGTAGGTACTTATTAAACACCATCTTAGTGCAAATTTATCATCCAGTTGTTAGAAGAGGCATAAAGATATTTCTTTTGTAATGCTAGTAGATGTAAAACGCACCAAAAACCGCTGAAGTCGCAAATTTACTTATTTAACACTATCTTAAGTCAAATTCAGTACCCAATTGTTAGGAGAGGCATAAAGATATTCCTTTTGTAATTCTGGTACACGTAAAATACACCAGAAGTGCACATAAACCTATATGTGTCCTTTAGGCAATCCGCAAGTGCATAATCTAAAAAATATACACTCGATAAAAATTCCAGAGTGCTATTTCGGCAACCAGCAGTAGTATAATGTTCATATTGTCACTGCTGGGTGCCTTGAATACATATAAAATATAAGAAAATACTACATAATGAAGTCGCAAATGTAATTACTAAACACCATAATAATGCAAATTTAGTATCCAGTTGTTAGAAGAGGCATAAAGATATTTCTTTTGTGATGCTAGTAGACGTAAAACACACCAGAAACGCACATAAAGCTGCATCTTGCATTGTGGCAATTCGCAAGTGCATAATCTGACAAATACACACCCGATAAAAATCCCAGAGTGCTATTTCGGCAACAAGCTGTAGTAAGTCGTTCATATTGTCACTGCTGGGTGCGTTGAATAAGGATAAAATATAATTAAATACAATACAATGTCCGTTGAAGTTGTAAATGTACTTATTAAACACCATCTCAGTGCAGATTTAGCATACAGTTGTTAGAAGAGGCCTAAAGATATTTCTTTTGTAATGCTAGTAGACGTAAAACACACCAAAAACGCACATAAAGCTGCATCTTGCATTGTGGCCATTCGCAAGAGCATAATCTGACAAATACACAACCGATAAAAATCCCAGAGTGGTATTTCGGCAACAAGCTGTAGTAAATCGTTCATATTGTCACTGCTGGTGCCATGAATTCGGATAGAATATAACAAAATTCATCACAATGTTCGCTGAAGTCGCAAATGTACTTATTAAACACTATCTTAATTCAAATTCAGCATCCAATTCCTAGGAGAGGCATAAAGATATTTCTTTTGTAATTCTGAGACACGTAAAATACACCAGAAGTGCTATATGCTATATGTGTCCTTGAGGTCATTCGCAAGTGCATAATCTAAAAAATATGCACTCGATAACAATCCCAGAGCGCTATTTCGGCAACAAGCTGTAGTAAATCGTTCATATTGTCACTGCTGGGTGCGTTGAATAAGGATAAAATATAACTAAATACAATACAATGTCCGCTGAATTCGTAAATGTGGTTATTAAACACCATCTTAGTGCAAATTTAGCATACAGTTGTTAGAAGAGGCATAAAGATATTTTTTTTGTAATTCTAGTAGACGTAAAACACACCAGAAACGCACATAAAGCAGTATCTTCTATTGTGGCTATTCGCAAGTGTATAATCTGACAAATACGCACCCGAGACAAATCCCAGAGTGCTATTTCGGCAACAAGCTGTAGTAAATCGTTCATATTGTCACTTCTGGGTGTCATAAACACCGATAAAATATAACAAAATACAACACAATGACCGCTGAAGTCGCAAATGTAATAATTAAACACTATCTTAATTCAAATTCAGTATCCAATTACTAGGAGAGGCATAAAGATATTTCTTTTGTAACTCTGGTACACGTAAAATACACCAAAAGTGCACATGAAGCTATATGTGTCCTTGTGACAATTCTCAAGTGCATAATCTAAAAAATATACACTCGATAGAAATCCCAGAGCGCTATTTCGGCAACCAGCTGTAGTAAATCGTTCATACGGTCACTGCTGGGTGCGTTGAATAAGGACAAAATATAACTAAATACAATACAATGTCCGCTGAAATCGTAAAAGTACTTATTAAACACCGTCTTAATGCAAATTTAGCATGCAGTTGTTAGAAGAAGCATAAAGGCATTTCTTTTGTAATGCTAGTAGAAGTAAAACACACCAGAATCGTACATAATGATGTATCTTGCATTGTGGCCATTTGCAAGTGCATAATCTGACAAATACGCACCCGATAAAAATCCCAGAGGGCTATTTCGGCAACAAGCTGTAGTAAATCGTTCATATTGTCACTGCTGGGTGCCATGAATACAAATCAAATATAACAAAATACAACACAATGTCCGCTGAAGTCAGAAATGTACTTACTAAACACCATCATAGTGCAAATTTAGTATCCAGTTGTTAGAAGAGGCATAAAGATATTTCTTTTGTAATGCTAGTAGACGTAAAATACACCAGAAGTGCACATAAAGCTAGATGTTTAATTTTTGCCATTAGCAAGTTCATAATCTGAAAAATAAACACCCGATACAAAATCCCAGAGTGCTATTTTGGCAACCAGCTGTAGTAAATCGTTCATATTGTCACTGCTGGGTGCCATGAAATCGGATAAAATATAACAAAATAAAATACAATGACCGCTGAATTCGCAAATGTACTTATTAAACACTATCCTAATTCAAATTCAGCATGCAATTGTTAGGAGAGACATAAAGATATTTCTTTTGTAATTCTAGTAGACGTAAAATAGGTACACCAGAAGTGCACATAAAGCTAGATGTTTAATTTTTGCCATTAGCAAGTTCATAATCTGAAAAATAAACACCCGATACAAAATCCCAGAGTGCTATTTCGGCAACCAGCTGTAGTAAATCGTTCATATTGTCACTGCTGGGTGCCATGAAATCGGATAAAATATAACAAAATAAAACACAATGACCGCTGAAGTCGCAAATGTACTTATTTAACACTATCTTAAGTCAAATTCAGTATCCAATTGTTAGGAGAGGCATAAAGATATTTCTTTTGCAATTCTGGTACACCTAAAATACACCAGAAGTGCACATAAATGCTATATGTGTCCTTGAGGCAATTCGCAAGTGCATAATCTAAAAAATATACACTCGATAAAAATCCCTGAGCGCTATTTCGGCAACCAGCTGTAGTAAATCGTTCATATTGTCACTGCTGGGTGCGTTGAATAAGGATAAAATATAATTAAATACAATACAATGTTCGTTGAAGTCGTAAATGTACTTATTAAACACCGTCTTAGTGCAAATTTAGCATGCAGTTGTTAGAAGAGGCATAAAAATATTCCTTTTGTAATTCTAGTAGACGTAAAACACACCAGAAACGCACATAAGCAGTATCTTCCATTGTGGCCATTCGCATATGCATAATCTGACAAATATACACCCGATAAAAATCCCTGAGCGCTATTTCGGCAACAAGCTGTAGTAAATCGTTCATATTGGCACTTCTGGGTGCGTTGAATAAGGATAAAATATAACTAAATACAATACAATGTCCGCTGAATTCGTAAATGTAGTTATTAAACACCATCTTAGTGCAAATTTAGCATACAGTTGTTAGAAGAGGCATAAAGATATTTTTTTTGTAATTCTAGTAGACGTAAAACACACCAGAAACGCACATAAAGCAGTATCTTCTATTGTGGCTATTCGCAAGTGTATAATCTGACAAATACGCACCCGAGACAAATCCCAGAGTGCTATTTCAGCAACAAGCTGTAGTAAATCGTTCATATTGTCACTGCTGGGTGTCATAAACACCGATAAAATATAACAAAATACAACACAATGACCGCTGAAGTCGCAAATGTACTTATTAAACACTATCTTAATTCAAATTCAGTATCCAATTACTAGGAGAGGCATAAAGATATTTCTTTTGTAACTCTGGTACACGTAAAATACACCAAAAGTGCACATGAAGCTATATGTGTCCTTGTGACAATTCTCAAGTGCATAATCTAAAAAATATACACTCGATAGAAATCCCAGAGCGCTATTTCGGCAACCAGCTGTAGTAAATCGTTCATACGGTCACTGCTGGGTGCGTTGAATAAGGACAAAATATAACTAAATACAATACAATGTCCGCTGAAATCGTAAAAGTACTTATTAAACACCGTCTTAATGCAAATTTAGCATGCAGTTGTTAGAAGAAGCATAAAGGCATTTCTTTTGTAATGCTAGTAGAAGTAAAACACACCAGAATCGTACATAATGATGTATCTTGCATTGTGGCCATTTGCAAGTGCATAATCTGACAAATACGCACCCGATAAAAATCCCAGAGGGCTATTTCGGCAACAAGCTGTAGTAAATCGTTCATATTGTCACTGCTGGGTGCCATGAATACAAATCAAATATAACAAAATACAACACAATGTCCGCTGAAGTCAGAAATGTACTTACTAAACACCATCATAGTGCAAATTTAGTATCCAGTTGTTAGAAGAGGCATAAAGATATTTCTTTTGTAATGCTAGTAGACGTAAAATACACCAGAAGTGCACATAAAGCTAGATGTTTAATTTTTGCCATTAGCAAGTTCATAATCTGAAAAATAAACACCCGATACAAAATCCCAGAGTGCTATTTTGGCAACCAGCTGTAGTAAATCGTTCATATTGTCACTGCTGGGTGCCATGAAATCGGATAAAATATAACAAAATAAAATACAATGACCGCTGAATTCGCAAATGTACTTATTAAACACTATCCTAATTCAAATTCAGCATGCAATTGTTAGGAGAGACATAAAGATATTTCTTTTGTAATTCTAGTAGACGTAAAATAGGTACACCAGAAGTGCACATAAAGCTAGATGTTTAATTTTTGCCATTAGCAAGTTCATAATCTGAAAAATAAACACCCGATACAAAATCCCAGAGTGCTATTTCGGCAACCAGCTGTAGTAAATCGTTCATATTGTCACTGCTGGGTGCCATGAAATCGGATAAAATATAACAAAATAAAACACAATGACCGCTGAAGTCGCAAATGTACTTATTTAACACTATCTTAAGTCAAATTCAGTATCCAATTGTTAGGAGAGGCATAAAGATATTTCTTTTGCAATTCTGGTACACCTAAAATACACCAGAAGTGCACATAAATGCTATATGTGTCCTTGAGGCAATTCGCAAGTGCATAATCTAAAAAATATACACTCGATAAAAATCCCTGAGCTCTATTTCGGCAACCAGCTGTAGTAAATCGTTCATATTGTCACTGCTGGGTGCGTTGAATAAGGATAAAATATAATTAAATACAATACAATGTTCGTTGAAGTCGTAAATGTACTTATTAAACACCATCTTAGTGCAAATTTAGCATACAGTTGTTAGAAGAGGCATAAAAATATTCCTTTTGTAATTCTAGTAGGCGTAAAACACACCAGAAACGCACATAAGCAGTATCTTCCATTGTGGCCATTCGCATATGCATAATCTGACAAATATACACCCGATAAAAATCCCTGAGCGCTATTTCGGCAACAAGCTGTAGTAAATCGTTCATATTGGCACTTCTGGGTGCGTTGAATAAGGATAAAATATAACTAAATACAATACAATGTCCGCTAAAGTCGTAAATGTACTTATTAAACACCATCTTAGTGCAAATTTAGCATCCAGTTGTTAGAAGAGGCATAAAGATATTTCTTTTCTAATGCTAGTAGCTGTAAAACACACTAAACACGCACATAAAGCTGCATCTTGCATTGTGGCCATATGCAAGTGCATAATCTGACAAATACACAACCGATAAAAATCCCATAGTGCTATTTCGGCAACAAGCTGTAGTAAATCGTTCATATTATCACTGCTGGGTGCCATGAACACGGATAAAATATAACAAAATAAAACACAATGACCGCTGAAGGCGCAAATGTATTTATTTAACACTATATTAAGTCAAATTCAATATCCAATTGTTAGGAGAGGCATAAAGATATTTCTTTTGCAATTCTGAACTGAATCTGGCAACACTGTATCAGTTTTACAAGCTCTTTTATATTTATGGTAGTGTTTAATTATTATATTCACCTATATCCGAATAAAGTCTCAAAATCTCTAATATAGCGTCCAAAGTGTATGTGCAATTGTTAGTAGTGTGAACTTTAAACTTTAAAAGCCAAATTTTGATGTCAAAGTTAGTGAGGTTAGAATGTCCGTCAATCCATGTGCATCGTGTAATCAGGAATTAGGCGATAAATCCCAGTCTTGTGATAGCTGCCACGCAGTAGTACATGTTACTGAAAAATGTACAGGTTTAACTTCATCAGAACTCCGTGCTGTGGTCTTGCAGAAGAGATCACTAATGTACTTCTGTAACGATTGTCGTACCGCATTTAAGAATGTCCCTCTTTTCATTAGAGAAATAAAAGAGTTAAAATCTGAAGTTGATAGTTTTAAGAAAGAGGTGAAGAGTCTAAAAGAACAACACGATCTGCCCACAGAAGTAATGTTCCATGAAATTCAAGAAAGGACGAGCCGTTCAAGTAATTTCATATTATTTAATGCTACTGAAAGTAACTCGAACAACTTACTTGATAGAATATCACACGATAAGGAAATAGTTAAATCGGTGTTGAATAAATTAGTGATTGATAATGATATGAGCAATGTTGTTAAAGTGGTTCGTATCGGTCGTTCTGTTCCACAGAAAGTTCGACCAATTAAAGTCATATGTATAAGCCCTCAAGTTGTGAAATCTGCTCTCAAAAATAAATCGAGGCTGTACGACACCAATTATAGAATAACTGCCGATCAAACAAAGTTACAACAGGAACAGATGAAAAAACTTATGAGCTAAAACTCAGACAAGATCAGGGTGAAGTCAATCTCACAATAAAATTTATTCATGGCATTCCAAAAATTGTCACAAATGAAAGTAAACAAAAAAACCACCATTAACCCCATTACTACTCTACTACCAAAACGTCGGAGGCATTCGCATTAAACTAGATAACCTCAACAATGTGGCATGCGGTAATTATGATATTATTGTACTGGTAGAAAGGCTATCAGATGCAATTAATGACTTCGAACTCAATCTAACTAATTATACTGTGTTTCGTATGGATCACAATAACCTTACAAGCACCAAATCAGGAGGAGGTGGCATAGTCATAGCCATAAGAAGTAATTTAGAAGGTAGTCTTATAAAAATAAATGAAGTCAGCATAGAACAGCTGTTCGTACTTTGCAAATACGGGAATGAAGCGTTTATTATAGGTGGAGTATATATACCTCCACAATCAAATGCTGCAACTTACTCGCTCCACTGTGATTCAATCGAAGGAATATTTCAAAATTACCCTTCTCATCAACTACTAATCATTGGTGACTACAACCTCCCAGAAGCCACCTGGTCAAACGACGAATATGGCATCAATGTAACATGTCCTCAAGGTTCATCCGCCATGGTTCTAGGTCAGTGTTTTGGATTCTTTCAAATGTGTCAAGTTAATGCCATTCCTAATAATATAAATGTCTTCTTAGACCTAGCTTTTAGTAACTTTAAGGTTATTGATATTTCGAACCCATCTGATCCTATTTTTCCAAATAGCTAGCACCACTTAGCTTATGATGTTGTTTTTGTCGTGGATAACAGTGGTCATAACAACAATAATAACTTGAGGTTAGATGAATATTATTATGATTTTAGAAACACTAATTATGAGGCGCTTAATAATTATCTAAATACTGTTCAATGGAATACTGTCCTTAATGGTACCGATCTTGATCAAGTAATTCGTGAATTTTATGAAATTTTAAACATAGGTATAGCCCTATTTACTCCACTCAAGTGCTTCAAATCATCCACTTTTCCGAAATATTTTAATACAGAATTAAAAAAGTTAGTATTAGAAAAAAAGGTAGCCCACAAACTTTATGTAACTACGAAAAATGATGCTGATTATTTGCTATTTGCAAATCTAAGATCAAGGTGTAAAGTATTGCCGAAGTTGTGCTACAACAACTATATTAACAAAGTAGACGATTCTCTGAAAGCCGATCCTAGAATGTTTTGGAAATTTGTAAATAGTAAGAAATCTCTACCAAGTAGTTTACCTAAGAATATGTTTCTTGATGACGTCACTAGTTCAAACGGAGAAGATATTGTTAATCTTTTTGCAGACCATTTTGCTATAGTTTATTCGAATCATCATGCATCCAACCGTCCTGTGGCACATAATGTGGCTAACAACATTCATATCTCATGTCTTAAACTGTCAATTACTGATGTTTATAATAAAATTGCACATCTACCGAATAGACTCACTATGGGACCTGATGGAATTCCCAATATATTACTTATAAAATAAGGATAAAATATAATTAAATACAATACAATGTCCGTTGAAATCGTAAAAGTACTTATTAAACACCGTCTTGGTGCAAATTTAGCATGCAGTTGTTAGAAAAAGCATAAAGATATTTCTTTTGTAATGCTAGTAGACGTAAAACACGCCAGAATCGCACATAATTATGTATCTTGCATCGTGGCCATTCGGAAGTTCATAATCTGACAAATACGCACCCGATAAAATCCCAGAGTGCTATTTCGGCAACAAGCTGTAGTAAATCGTTCATATTGTCACTGCTGGGTGCCATGAATACATATAAAATATAACAAAATAAAACACAATGTCCGCTGAAGTCGCAAATGTAATTACTAAACACCATCATAGTGCAAATTTAGCATACAGTTGTTAGAAGAGGCATAAAGATATCTCTTTTGTAATGCTCGTAGACGTAAAACACACCAGAAACGCACATTAAGCTGTATCTTGCATTCTGGCCATTTGCAAGTGCATAATCTGACAAATACACACCCGATAAAAATTCCAGAGTGCTATTTCGGCAACAAGCTGTAGTAAATCGTTCATATTGTCACTGCTGGGTGCCATGAATACATATAAAATATAACAAAATAAAAAACAATGTCCGCTGAAGTCGCAAATGTAATTACTAAACACCATCATAGTGCAAATTTAGCATCCAGTGGTTAGAAGAGGCATAAAGATATTTCTTTAGTGATGCTAGTAGACGTTAAACACACCAGAAACGCACATAAAGCTGCATCTTGAATTGTGGCTATTCGCAAGTGCATAATCTGACAAATACACAACCGATAAAATCTCAGAGCGCTATTTTGGCAACAGCTGTAGTAAATCGTTCATATTGTCACTGCTGGGTGCCTAGCATACATATAAAATATAACAAAATACAACACAATGACCGCTGAATTCGCAAATGTACTTATTAAACACCATTTTAGTGCAAATTTAGCATTAAATTGTTAGAAGAGGCATAAAGATATTTCTTTTGCAATTCTGGTACACGTATAATACGCCAGAACAAAATACAATAGAATATCCGCGGAATTCGTAAATGTAACTATTACACACCATCTTAGGGCAAATTTTGCATCCAGTTGTTAGAGGAGGCATAAAGATATTTCTTTTGTAATGCTAGTAGACGTAAAACACACCAGAAACGCACATAAAGCTGCATCTTGTATTGTGGCTATTCGCAAGTGCATAATCTGACAAATACACAACCCATAAAAATCCCAGAGTGCTATTTCGGCAACAAGCTGTAGTAAATCGTTCATATTGTCACTGCTGGGTGCCATGAATACAAATAAAATATAACAAAATACAATAGAATATCCGCTGAATTCGCAAATGTACTTATTAAACACTATCTTAATGCAAATTCAGTATCCAATTGTTAGAAGAGGCCTAAAGAAATTTCTTTTGTAATTCTAGTAGACGTAAATACACCAGAAACACACATAAGGCTGCATCTTGCATTGTGGCCATTGGCAAGTGCATAATCTGACAAATACACACCTGACAAAAATCCCAGAGCGCTATTTTGGCAACCAGCTGTAGTAAATCGTTCATATTGTCACTGCTGGGTGCCATGAACACGAATAAAATATAACAAAATACAACACACTGTTCGCTGAAGTCGCAAATGTACTTATTAAACACTATCTTAATTCAAATCCAGCACCCAATTGTTAGGCGAGGGATAAAGGTATTTCTTTTGCAATTCTGGTACACGTAAAATAAATATATATGTGCATTTGAGACCATTCGCAAGTGCATAATCTAAACAATATACACTCAATAATAATCCCAGAGCGTAAATTTCGGCAACCAGCTGTTGTAAATCGTTCATATTGTCACTGCTGGGTGCGTTGAATAAGGATAAAATATAACTAAATACAATACAATGTCCGCTGAATTCGTAAATGTAGTTATTAAACACCATCTTAGTGCAAATTTAGCATACAGTTGTTAGAAGAGGCATAAAGATATTTTTTTTGTAATTCTAGTAGACGTAAAACACACCAGAAACGCACATAAAGCAGTATCTTCTATTGTGGCTATTCGCAAGTGTATAATCTGACAAATACGCACCCGAGACAAATCCCAGAGTGCTATTTCGGCAACAAGCTGTAGTAAATCGTTCATATTGTCACTTCTGGGTGTCATAAACACCGATAAAATATAACAAAATACAACACAATGACCGCTGAAGTCGAAAATGTACTTATTAAACACTATCTTAATTCAAATTCAGTATCCAATTACTAGGAGAGGCATAAAGATATTTCTTTTGTAACTCTGGTACACGTAAAATACACCAAAAGTGCACATGAAGCTATATGTGTCCTTGTGACAATTCTCAAGTGCATAATCTAAAAAATATACACTCGATAGAAATCCCAGAGCGCTATTTCGGCAACCAGCTGTAGTAAATCGTTCATACGGTCACTGCTGGGTGCGTTGAATAAGGACAAAATATAACTAAATACAATACAATGTCCGCTGAAATCGTAAAAGTACTTATTAAACACCGTCTTAATGCAAATTTAGCATGCAGTTGTTAGAAGAAGTATAAAGGCATTTCTTTTGTAATGCTAGTAGAAGTAAAACACACCAGAATCGTACATAATGATGTATCTTGCATTGTGGCCATTTGCAAGTGCATAATCTGACAAATACGCACCCGATAAAAATCCCAGAGGGCTATTTCGGCAACAAGCTGTAGTAAATCGTTCATATTGTCACTGCTGGGTGCCATGAATACAAATCAAATATAACAAAATACAACACAATGTCCGCTGAAGTCAGAAATGTACTTACTAAACACCATCATAGTGCAAATTTAGTATCCAGTTGTTAGAAGAGGCATAAAGATATTTCTTTTGTAATGCTAGTAGACGTAAAATACACCAGAAGTGCACATAAAGCTAGATGTTTAATTTTTGCCATTAGCAAGTTCATAATCTGAAAAATAAACACCCGATACAAAATCCCAGAGTGCTATTTCGGCAACCAGCTGTAGTAAATCGTTCATATTGTCACTGCTGGGTACCATGAAATCGGATAAAATATAACAAAATAAAACACAATGACCGCTGAATTCGCAAATGTACTTATTAAACACTATCTCAATTCAAATTCAGCATCCAATTCCTAGGAGAGGCATAAAGATATTTCTGTTGTAATTCTGGTACATTTAAAATACACCAGAAGTGCACATAAAGCTATATGTGTCCTGGAGGCCATTCGCAAATGCATAATCTAAAAAATATATACTCGATAAAAATCCCAGAGCGCTATTTCGGCAACCAGCTGTAGTAAATCGTTCATATTGTCACTGCTGGGTGCGTTGAATAAGGATAAAATATAACTAAATACAATACAATGTTCGCTGAAATCGTAAATGTACTTATTAAACACCATCTTAGTGCAAACTTAGCACTCAGTTGTTAGAAGAGGCATAAAGATATCTCTTTTGTAATACTAGTAGACGTAAAACACACCAGAAAAGCACATAAAGCTGCATCTTTCATTCTGGCCATTTGCAAGTGCATAATCTGACAAATACACACCCAATAAAAATCCCAAAGTGCTATTTCGGCAACAAGCTGTAGTAAATCGTTCATATTGTCATTGCTGGGTGCTATGAACACGGACAAAATATAAAAAAATACATCACAATATACGGTGAAGCAGCAAAAGTACTTATGAAACACTATCTTAATTCAAATTCAGCATCAAATATTTAGCAGAGTCATAAAGATATTACTTTTGAAATTCTGGTACACGTAAAATACACCAGAAGTGCAAATAAAGCTATATGTTTAATTGTGGCCAATAGCAAGTTCATAATCTGGAAAATACAAAAACGATAATAAATCCCAGAGTGCTATTTCGGCCACCAGCTAAATCGTTCAAGTTGCCACTGCTGGGTGCGTCGAATAAAAATAAAATATAATTAAATACATTGCAATGTTCGCTGAATTCGAAAATGTACTTATTAAACACTATCTTAATGCAAATTCAGCATACAATTGTTAGAAGAGGCATAAAGATATTTCTTTTGTAATTCTAGTAGACGTAAATACACCAGAAACGCACATAAAGCTGCATCTTGCATTGTGCCCATTCGCAAGTGCATAATCTGACAAATACGCACCCGATAAAATTCCCAGAGTGCTATTTCGGCAACAAGCTATAGTAAATCGTTCATATTGTCATTGCTGGGTGCCATGAATACGGATAAAATATAACTAAATACAACACAATGTTCGCTGAAGCAGCAAAAGTACTTATTAAACACTATCTTAATTCAAATTCAGCATCAAATTGTTAGAAGAGGCATAAAGATATTTCTTTTGCAATTCAGGTACACGTAAAACACACCAGAAACGCACATAAAGCTGCATCTTGCATTATGGCCATTCGCAAGTGCATAATCTGAAAAATATACACCTAATAAAAATCCCATTTCGGCAATAATCTGTAGTAAATCGTTCATATTGTCACTGCTGGGTGCCATGAATACGGATAAAATATAACAAAATACAACACAATGTTCGCTGAAGCAGCAAATGTAATTATTAACCACTATCTTAATTTAAATTCAACATCCTGTTGTTACAAGAGGCATAAATATATTTCATTTCCAATTCTGGTACACGTAAAATACACCAGAAGTGCACATAAAGCTATATGTTTAATTGTGGCCAATAGCAAGTTCATACTCTGAAAAATACATACCCAATGCAAAATCCCTGAGTGCTATTTCGGCAACCAGCTGTAGTAAATCGTTCAAGTTGTCAGTGCTGGGTGCCATGAATACGGATAAAATATAACAAAATACAACACAATGTTCGCTGAAGCCGCAAATGTACTTATTAAGCACTATCTTAATTCAAATTCAACATCCAATTGTTACGAGAGGCATAAAGATATTTCTTTTGCAATTCTTGCACACGTAAATTACACCAGAAGTGCACATAAAGCTATATGTTTAATTGTGGCCAATAGCAAGTTTTTAATCTGAAAAATACACACCCGATACAAAATCCCAGAGTGTTATTTCGGCAACAAGCTGTAGTCAATATTGTAACTGCTGGGTGCCATGAATACGGATAAAATATAACAAAATACAACACAATGTTCGCTGAAGCCGCAAATGTACTTATTAAACACTATCTTAATTCAAATTCAGCATTCAATTGTTAGGAGAGGCATAAAGATATTTCTTTTGCAATACAGGTACACGTAAAATACACCAGAAGTGCACATAAAGCTATATGTGTCCTTGAGGCCATTCGGTGGTGCATAATCTAAAAAATATACACTCGATAAAAATCCCAGAGCGCTATTTCGGCAACCAGCTGTAGTAAATCGTTCATATTGTCACTGCTGGGTGCCATGAACACGGATAAAATATAACAAAATCCAACACAATGTTCGCTGAAGCCGCAAATGTACTTATTAAGCACTATCTTAATTCAAATTCAACATCCAATTGTTACGAGAGGCATAAAGATATTTCTTTTGCAATTCTTGCACACGTAAAATACACCAGAAGTGCACATAAAGCTATATGTTTAATTGTGGCCAATAGCAAGTTTTTAATCTGAAAAATACACACCCGATACAAAATCCCAGAGTGTTATTTCGGCAACAAGCTGTAGTCAATATTGTAACTGCTGGGTGCCATGAATACGGATAAAATATAACAAAATACAACACAATGTTCGCTGAAGCCGCAAATGTACTTATTAAACACTATCTCAATTCAAATTCAGCATCCAATTCCTAGGAGAGGCATAAAGATATTTCTGTTGTAATTCTGGTACATTTAAAATACACCAGAAGTGCACATAAAGCTATATGTGTCCTTGAGGCCATTCGCAAATGCATAATCTAAAAAATATATACTCGATAAAAATCCCAGAGCGCTATTTCGGCAACCAGCTGTAGTAAATCGTTCATATTGTCACTGCTGGGTGGCATGAATACGGATAAAATATAACAAAATACAACACAATGTCCGCTGAAGTCGTAAATGTACAGTTACGGACACCTCAAAGTGCACGGTTTTTTGTTACTATGGTTATTTTTGGGATTTTTCGGCTTATTAAATGGGGGTTTCTCCAGTGGCGTTGCTTGTGGTTATAAGAATAGGTATTACTTTTTTGATGTTTTTATTTTAGCAAAGTTTCACAAGTAAACAAACTATATAATAATATGTATTTAATAAATATGTATTAGTATTAAATTGCTACTACGCTTTGCAGTTTGTTTCGCATAGAGTTGACCAATGTTTCCATATTGTATCCTTCTCTCAGTTCCTTCCAAGCATTTCTTATTCTTTCCCATAATTCATCGGTTTTGTTTGGTGCAAAATCCCTGGTATAATTTTTTGTAGTTAAATAGCCGCAAACATTTTCGATGGGATTCAAGTCCGGACTTCTTGCAGGCCATGGTAATAAATTGATATTATTTTCATCAAACCATCAATGAACAACCCCTGCTGTATGCACAGGTCAGTTATCCTGTGAAAATAGTGTTATCAATTACGTTAACAAAATTAATTAATTAGGTAATATCTTGCCTGTTGAAAAGTAATTGATTAGGAAAGACCTTTCTTACAGATGGCAGCATCATATTTTGCAAAATGTTGCGATAATTTTCAGCATTCAGTCGACCATTAATTCTATAGCATGCCCCAGATCCGTAAGCATTGATCCATCCCCATACGTTTACAGAGAATCGTGCACTACTCCTTAAGGGTTGAGCATAATATTGCTCCTCAAATCTTGAATGTTGTGGTCTACACACCCTTAATCGTCAATTGGTAAAGGATTGAAATACCTTTTCACCTGAGAAAACAGTCGTCTTCCAAAAGTCGTCGATCTCATTCATATAGACGGTTGCAAATTGTACTCTTCATTCTTTGTTCTCTGGTGCTAAAAAAACTTTTCTTGCAAAAGACTCTGCTGCCAACGATTTTTAATTTTGAAAGTGCAGCTCCTTCTCACATGCAAATCTGTTTCCAGTTTTGTAATAGCTCGCATTTTCTCTGCTTCTGACAAATGTCTGGGAATTTTCCGAGTTTTCAGTTTTATGACAGTTGATGACAAACGTAAACGTCAAAACTCGACGTCTATGATTAGAATATCGTATTACAAGCTAAAAATCTGCCGTGCACTTTGAGTTGGCCGCAACGGTACTTACTAAACAACATATTAGTGCAAATTTTGCATCCAGTTGTTAGAAGAGGCATAAAGATATTTCTTTTGTAATGCTAGTAGATGTAAAACACACCAAAAACGCACATAAAGCTGCATCTTGCATTGTGGCCATTCGCAAGTGCAAAATCTGACAAATACACACCCGATAACAATCCCAGAGTGCTATTTCGGAAACAAGCAATAGTAAATCGTTCATGTTGTCACTGCTTAGTGCCATGAACACGGATAAAATATAACAAAATACAACACAATGACCGCTGAAGTCGCAAATGTAGTTGTTAAACACTACTTAATTCAAATTCAGTATCCAATTCATAGGAGAAGCATAAAGATATTTCTTTTGTAATTCTGGTACACGTAAAATACACCAGAAGTGCACATAAAGCTATATGTGTCCTCGAGGCAATTCGCAAGTGCATAATCTAAAAAATATGCACTCGATAAAACTCCCAGAGCGCTATTTCGGCAACCAGCTGTAGTAAATCGTTCATATTGTCACTGCTGGGTGCGTTGAATAAGGACAAAGTATAACTAAATACAATACAATGTCCGCTGAATTCGTAAATGTACTTATTAAACACCGTCTTAGTGCAAATTTAGCATGCAGTTGTTAGAAGAGGCATAAAGCGATTTCTTTTGTAATGCTAGTAGACGTAAAACACACCAGAAACGCACATAATGCTGTATCTTGCACTGTGGCCATTTGCAAGTGCATAATCTGACAAATACACACCCGATAAAAATCCCAGAGTGTAAATCGTTCATATTGTTACTGGTGGGTGCCATGAACTCGGATAATATATAACAAACTACAATACAATGTCCGCCGAAGTCGCAAATGTACTTATTAAACACTAACTTAATGCAAATTCAGCATCCAATTCCTAGGAGAGGCATAAAAACATTTCTTTTGCACATATACTACACGAAAGACACAGTAGAAGTACTCATAAAGCTGTATGTTGCATTGTGGCCGTTCGCAAGTGCATAATCTGACAAATACACACCCGATAAAATTCCCAGAGTGCTATTTCGGCAACAAGCTGTAGTAAATCGTTCATATTGACACTGCTGGGTGCCATGAATACATATAAAATATAACAAAATAAAACACAATGTCCGCTGAAGTCGCAAATGTAATTACTAAACACCATCATAGTGCAAATTTAGCATACAGTTGTTAGAAGAGGCATAAAGATATCTCTTTTGTAATGCTAGTAGACGTAAAACACACCAGAAACGCACATAAAGCTGCATCTTGCATTCTGGCCATTTGCATGTGCATAATCTGACAAATACACACCCGATAAAAATCCCAAAGTGCTATTTCGGCAACCAGCTGTAGTAAATTGTTCATATTGTCACTGCTGAATGCGTTGGATAAGGATAAAATATAACTAAATACAATACAATGTCCGCTGAATTCGCAAATGTACTTATTAAACACTATCTTAATTCAAATTCAGCATGCAATTGTTAGGAGAGACATAAAGATATTTCTTTTGTAATTCTAGTAGACGTAAAATACACCAGAAGTGCCCATAAAGCTAGATGTTTAATTTTTGCCATTAGCAAGTTCATAATCTGAAAAATAAACACCCGATACAAAATCCCAGAGTGCTATTTCGGCAACCAGCTGTGGTAAATCGTTCATATTGTCACTGCTGGGTGCCATGAAATCGGATAAAATATAACAAAATAAAACACAATGACCGCTGAAGTCGCAAATGTACTTATTTAACACTATCTTAAGTCAAATTCAGTATCCAATTGTTAGGAGAGGCATAAAGATATTTCTTTTGCAATTCTGGTACACGTAAAATACACCAGAAGTGCACATAAAGGCTATATGTGTCCTTGAGGCAATTCGCAAGTGCATAATCTAAAAAATATACACTCGATAAAAATCCCTGAGCGCTATTTCGGCAACCAGCTGTAGTAAATTGTTCATATTGTCACTGCTGGGTTCGTTGAATAAGGATAAAATATAATTAAATACAATACAATGTCCGTTGAAGTCGTAAATGTACTTATTAAACACGCTACATGTGTCCTTGAGGTCATTCCCAAGTGCATAATCTAAATAATATGCACTCGATAAGAATCCCAGAGCGCTATATCGGCAACAAGCTGTAGTAAATCGTTCATATTGTCACTGCTGGGTATCATAAACACCGATAAAATATAACAAAATACAACACAATGACCGCTGAAGTCGCAAATGTACTTATTAAACACTATCTTAATTCAAATTCAGTATCCAATTACTAGGAGAGGCATAAAGATATTTCTTTTGTAATTCTGGTACACGTAAAATACACCAGAAGTGCACATAAAGCTATATGTGTCCTTGTGACAATTCTCAAGATCATAATCTAAAAAATATACACTCGATAGATATCCCAGAGCGCTATTTCGGCAACCAGCTGTAGTAAATCGTTCATACGGTCACTGCTGGGTGCGTTGAATAAGGATAAAATATAACAAAATACAATACAATGTCCGCTGAAATCGTAAAAGTACTTATTAAACACCGTCTTAATGCAAATTTAGCATGCAGTTGTTAGAAGAAGCATAAAGGCATTTCTTTTGTAATGCTAGTAGACGTAAAACACATCAGCATCGCACATAATGATGTATCTTGCATTGTGGCCATTCGCAAGTGCATAATCTGACAAATACGCACCCGATAAAATTCCCAGAGTGCTATTTCGGCAACAAGCTGTAGTAAATCGTTCATATTGACACTGCTGGGTACCATGAATACATATAAAATATAACAAAATAAAACACAATGTCCGCTGAAGTCGAAAATGTAATTACTAAACACCATCATAGTGCAAATTTAGCATACAGTTGTTAGAAGAGGCATAAAGATATCTCTTTTGTAATGCTAGTAGACGTAAAACACACCAGAAACGCACATAAAGCTGCATCTTGCATTCTGGCCATTGGCAAGTGCATAATCTGACAAATACACACCCGATAAAAATCCCAAAGTGCTATTTCGGCAACAAGCTGTAGTAAATCGTTCATATTGTCATTGGTGGGTGTCACGAATACAGATAAAATATAACAAAATACAACACAATGTACGCTGATGCAGCAAAAGTACTTATTAAACACTATCTTAATTCAAATTCAGCATCGAATTGTTAGGAGAGGCATAAAGATATTTGTTTTGCAATTCTGGTACACGTAAACTACACCAGAAGTGCACATAAAGCTATATGTTTAATTGTGGCCAATAGCAAGTTCATAATCTGAAAAATACACACCCGATACAAAATCCCAGAGTGCTATTTCGGCCACCAGCTAAATCGTTCAAGTTGCCACTGCTGGGTGCGTCGAATAAGGATAAAATATAACTAAATACAATACAATGTCCGCTGCTGATTTTGCAAATGTAGGTACTTATTAAACACCATCTTAGTGCATATTTATCATCCAGTTGTTAGAAGAGGCATAAAGATATTTCTTTTGTAATGCTAGTAGATGTAAAACGCACCAAAAACCGCTGAAGTCGCAAATTTACTTATTTAACACTATCTTAAGTCAAATTCAGTACCCAATTGTTAGGAGAGGCATAAAGATATTTCTTTTGTAATTCTGGTACAAGTAAAATACACCAGAAGTGCACATAAACCTATATGTGTCCTTGAGGCAATCCGCAAGTGCATAATCTAAAAAATATACACTCGATAAAAATCCCAGAGTGCTATTTTGGCAACCAGCAGTAGTAAATTGTTCATACTGTAACTGCTGGGTGCCTTGAATACATATAAAATATAAGAAAATACTACACAATGAAGTCGCAACTGTGGCCATTTGCAAGTGCATAATCTGACAAATACACACCCGATAAAAATCCCAGAGTGTAAATCGTTCATATTGTTACTGGTGGGTGCCATGAACTCGGATAATATATAACAAAATACAATACAATGTCCGCCGAAGTCGCAAATGTACTTATTAAACACTAACTTAATGCAAATTCAACATCCAATTCCTAGGAGAGGCATAAAAACATTTCTTTTGCACATATACTACACGAAAGACACAGTAGAAGTACTTATAAAGCTGTATCTTGCATTGTGGCCGTTCGCAAGTGCATAATCTGACAAATACAAACCCGATAAAAATACCTGAGTCCTATTTCGGCAACAAGCTGTAGTAAATCGTTCATATTGTCACTGTTGGGTGCCATGAATACGGATAAAATATAACAAAATACAACACAATGTCCGCTGAATTCGCAAATGTTATTATTAAACACTACCTTAATTCAAATTCAGCATATAATTGTTACGAGAAGCATAAAGATATCCCTTTTGCAATTCTACTACAAGTAAAACACACCAGAAGTGCTGATAAAACCATACATTGTCTTGCGGCCTTTCGCAAGTGCATAATCTGAAAAATACACACTGGATAAGAACCCCAAACTGCTATTGCGGCATCCAACTGTAGTAAATCGATAATATATTCACTGCTGGGTGCCATGAGTGCGGATAAAGTATAACAAAATACAATACAATTTCCGCTGAGGACGCAAATGTACCTATTAAGCACTATCCTAGTGTAAATTTTGCATTAGATTTTTAGGAGAGGCATAAAGGTATTCCTTTTGCTCTTCTAGTACACGTAAAACAAATCAGAAGTGCACATAAAGCTGTATGTGTCCTTGTGACAATTCTAAAGTGCATAATCTAAAAAATATACACTCGTTAGAAATCCCAGAGCGCTATTTCGGCAACCAGCTGTAGTAAATCGTTCATACGGTCACTGCTGGGTGCGTTGAATAAGGACAAAATATAACTAAATACAATACAATGTCCGCTGAAATCGTAAAAGTACTTATTAAACACCGCCTTAATGCAAATTTAGCATGCAGTTGTTAGAAGAAGCATAAAGGCATTTCTTTTGTAATGCTAGTAGAAGTAAAACACACCAGAATCGTACATAATGATGTATCTTGCATTGTGGCCATTTGCAAGTGCATAATCTGACAAATACACACCCGATAAAAATCCCAGAGTGCTATTTCGGCAACAAGCTGTAGTAAATCGTTCATATTGTCACTGCTGGGTGCCATGAATACAAATCAAATATAACAAAATACAACACAATGTCCGCTGAAGTCACAAATGTACTTACTAAACACCATCATAGTGCAAATTTAGTATCCAGTTGTTAGAAGAGGCATAAAGATATTTCTTTTGTAATGCTAGTAGACGTAAAATACACCAGAAGTGCACATAAAGCTAGATGTTTAATTTTTGCCATTAGCAAGTTCATAATCTGAAAAATAAACACCCGATACAAAATCCCAGAGTGCTATTTCGGCAACCAGCTGTAGTAAATCGTTCATATTGTCACTGCTGGGTGCCATGATATCGGATAAAATATAACAAAATAAAACACAATGACCGCTGAAGTCGCAAATGTACTTATTTAACACTATCTTAAGTCAAATTCAGTATCCAATTGTTAGGAGAGGCATAAAGATATTTCTTTTGCAATTCTGGTACACGTAAAATACACCAGAAGTGCACATAAATGCTATATGTGTCCTTGAGGCAATTCGCAATTGCATAATCTAAAAAATATACACTCGATAAAAATCCCTGAGCGCTATTTCGGCAACCAGCTGTAGTAAATCGTTCATATTGTCACTGCTGGGTGCGTTGAATAAGGATAAAATATAATTAAATACAATACAATGTTGGTTGAAGTCGTAAATGTACTGATTAAACACCATCTTAGTGCAAATTTAGCATACAGTTGTTAGAAGAGGCATAAAAATATTCCTTTTGTAATTCTAGTAGACGTAAAACACACCAGAAACGCACATAAGCAGTATCTTCTATTGTGGCCATTCGCATATGCATAATCTGACAAATACACACCCGATAAAAATTCCTGAGCGCTATTTCGGCAACAAGCAGTAGTAAATCGTTCATATTGTCACTTCTGGGTGCGTTGAATAAGGATAAAATATAACTAAATACAATACAATGTCCGCTAAAGTCGTAAATGTACTTATTAAACACCATCTTAGTGCAAATTTAGCATCCAGTTGTTAGAAGAGGCATAAAGATATTTCTTTTCTAATGCTAGTAGCTGTAAAACACACTAAAAACGCACATAAAGCTGCATCTTGCATTGTGGCCATATGCAAGTGCATAATCTGACAAATACACAACCGATAAAAATCCCATAGTGCTATTTCGGCAACAAGCTGTAGTAAATCGTTCATATTATCACTGCTGGGTGCCATGAACACGGATAAAATATAACAAAATTCAACACAATGTACGCTGATGCAGACAAAGTACTTATTAAACACTATCTTAATTCAAATTCAGCATCGAATTGTTAGGAGAGGCATAAAGATATTTGTTTTGCAATTCTGGTACACGTAAACTACACCAGAAGTGCACATAAAGCTATATGTTTAATTGTGGCCAATAGCAAGTTCATAATCTGAAAAATACACACCCGATACAAAATCCCAGAGTGCTATTTCGGCCACCAGCTAAATCGTTCAAGTTGCCACTGCTGGTGCGTCGAATAAGGATAAAATATAACTAAATACAATACAATGTCCGCTGCTGATTTTGCAAATGTAGGTACTTATTAAACACCATCTTAGTGCAAATTTATCATCCAGTTGTTAGAAGAGGCATAAAGATATTTCTTTTGTAATGCTAGTAGATGTAAAACGCACCAAAAACCGCTGAAGGCGCAAATTTACTGATTTAACACTATCTTAAGTCAAATTCAGTACCCAATTGTTAGGAGAGGCATAAAGATATTTCTTTAGTAATTCTGGTACACGTAAAATACACCAGAAGTGCACATAAACCTATATGTGTCCTTGAGGCAATCCGCAAGTGCATAATCTAAAAAATATACACTCGATAAAAATCCCAGAGTGCTATTTCGGCAACCAGCAGTGGTAAATTGTTCATATTGTCACTGCTGGGTGCCTTGAATACATATAAAATATAAGAAAATACTACACAATGAAGTCGCAAATGTAATTACTAAACACCATAATAATGCAAATTTAGTATCCAGTTGTTAGAAGAGGCATAAAGATATTTCTTTTGTGATGCTAGTAGACGTAAAACACACCAGAAACGCACATAAAGCTGCATCTTGCATTGTGGCAATTCGCAAGTGCATAATCTGACAAATACACACCCGATAAAAATCCCAGAGTGCTATTTCGGCAACAAGCTGTAGTAAGTCGTTCATATTGTCACTGCTGGGTGATTTGAATAAGGATAAAATATAATAAAATACAATACAATGTCCGTTGAAGTTGTAAATGTACTTACTATACAACATATTAGTGCAAATTTTGCATCCAGTTGTTAGAAGAGGCATAAAGATATTTCTTTTGTAATGCTAGTAGATGTAAAACACACCAAAAACGCACATAAAGCTGCATCTTGCATTGTGGCCATTCGCAAGTGCATAATCTGACAAATACACACCCGATAACAATCCCAGAGTGCTATTTCGGCAACAAGCAATAGTAAATCGTTCATGTTGTCACTGCTTAGTGCCATGAACACGGATAAAATATAACAAAATACAACACAATGACCGCTGAAGTCGCAAATGTAGTTATTAAACACTACTTAATTCAAATTCAGTATCCAATTCATAGGAGAAGCATAAAGATATTTCTTTTGTAATTCTGGTACACGTAAAATTCACCAGAAGTGCACATAACGCTACATGTGTCCTTGAGGTCATTCGCAAGTGCATAATCTAAAAAATATGCACTCGATAAGAATCCCAGAGCGCTATTTCGGCAACAAGCTGTAGTAAATCGTTCATATTGTCACTGCTGGGTGCGTTGAATAAGGATAAAATATAACTAAATACAATACAATGTCCGCTGAATTCGTAAATGTACTTATTAAACACCATCTTAGTGCAAATTTAGCATACAGTTGTTAGAAGAGGCATAAAAATATTCCTTTTGTAATTCTAGTAGACGTAAAACACACGAGAAACGCACATAAGCAGTATCTTCCATTGTGGCCATTCGCATATGCATAATCTGACAAATACACACCCGATAAAATCCCAGAGTGCTATTTTGGCAACAAGCTGTAGTAAATCGTTCATATTGTCACTGCTGGTGCCATGAATTCGGATAAAATATAACAAAATTCATCACAATGTTCGCTGAAGTCGCAAATGTACTTATTAAACACTATCTTAATTCAAATTCAGCATCCAATTCCTAGGAGAAGCATAAAGATATTTCTTTTGTAATTCTGCTACACGTAAAATACACCAGAAGTGCACATAACGCTACATGTGTCCTTGAGGTCATTCGCAAGTGCATAATCTAAAAAATATGCACTCGATAAGAATCCCAGAGCGCTATTTCGGCAACAAGCTGTAGTAAATCGTTCATATTGTCACTGCTGGGTGGGTTGAATAAGGATAAAATATAACTAAATACAATACAATGTCCGCTGAATTCGTAAATGTACTTATTAAACACCATCTTAGTGCAAATTTAGCATACAGTTGTTAGAAGAGGCATAAAGATATTTTTTTTGTAATGTTAGTAGACGTAAAACACACCAGAAACGCACATAAAGCAGTATCTTCTGTTGTGGCTATTCGCAAGTGCATAATCTGACAAATACGCACCCGAGAAAAATCCCAGAGTGCTATTTCGGCAACAAGCTGTAGTAAATCGTTCATATTGTCACTGCTGGGTGTCATAAACACCGATAAAATATAACAAAATACAACACAATGACCGCTGAAGTCGCAAATGTACTTATTAAACACTATCTTAATTCAAATTCAGTATCCAATTACTAGGAGAGGCTTAAATATATTTCTTTTGTAATTCTGGTACACGTAAAACACACCAGAAGTGCACATAAAGCTATATGTGTCCTTGTGACAATTCTCAAGTGCATAATCTAAAAAATATACACTCGATAAGAATCCCAGAGCGCTATTTCGGCAACAAGCTGTAGTAAATCGTTCATATTGTCACTGCTGGGTGGGTTGAATAAGGATAAAATATAACTAAATACAATACAATGTCCGCTGAATTCGTAAATGTACTTATTAAACACCATCTTAGTGCAAATTTAGCATACAGTTGTTAGAAGAGGCATAAAGATATTTTTTTTGTAATGTTAGTAGACGTAAAACACACCAGAAACGCACATAAAGCAGTATCTTCTGTTGTGGCTATTCGCAAGTGCATAATCTGACAAATACGCACCCGAGAAAAATCCCAGAGTGCTATTTCGGCAACAAGCTGTAGTAAATCGTTCATATTGTCACTGCTGGGTGTCATAAACACCGATAAAATATAACAAAATACAACACAATGACCGCTGAAGTCGCAAATGTACTTATTAAACACTATCTTAATTCAAATTCAGTATCCAATTACTAGGAGAGGCTTAAATATATTTCTTTTGTAATTCTGGTACACGTAAAACACACCAGAAGTGCACATAAAGCTATATGTGTCCTTGTGACAATTCTCAAGTGCATAATCTAAAAAATATACACTCGATAGAAATCCCAGAGCGCTATTTCGGCAACCAGCTGTAGTAAATCGTTCATACGGTCACTGCTGGGTGCGTTGAATAAGGATAAAATATAACTAAATACAATACAATGTCCGCTGAAATCGTAGAAGTACTTATTAAACACCGTCTTATGCAAATTTAGCATGCAGTTGTTAGAAGAAGCATAAAGGCATTTCTTTTGTAATGCTAGTAGACGTAAAACACACCAGAATCGCACATAATGATGTATCTTGCATTGTGGCTATTCGCAAGTGCATAATCTGACAAATACGCACCCGATAAAATTCCCAGAGTGCTATTTCGGCAACAAGCTGTAGTCAATCGTTCATATTGACACTTCTGGGTGCCATGAATACATATAAAATATAACAAAATAAAACACAATGTCCGCTGAAGTCGAAAATGTAATTACTAAACACCATCATAGTGCAAATTTAGCATACAGTTGTTAGAAGAGGCATAAAGATATCTCTTTTGTAATGCTAGTAGACGTAAAACACACCAGAAACGCACATAAAGCTGCATCTTGCATTCTGGCCATTTGCAAGTGCATAATCTGACAAATACACACCCGATAAAAATTCCAAAGTGCTATTTCGGCAACAAGCTGTAGTAAATCGTTCATATTGTCATTGGTGGGTGTCACGAATAAAGATAAAATATAACAAAATACAACACAATGTACGCTGATGCAGCAAAAGTACTTATTAAACACTATCTTAATTCAAATTCAGCATCGAATTGTTAGGAGAGGCATAAAGATATTTGTTTTGCAATTATGGTACACGTAAACTACACCAGAAGTGCACATAAAGTTATATGCGTAATTGTGGCCAATAGCAAGTTCATAAACTGAAAAATACACACCCGATACAAAATCCCAGAGTGCTATTTCGGCCACCAGCTAAATCGTTCATATTGTCACTGCTGGGTGCCTAGCATACATATAAAATATAACAAAATACAACACAATGACCGCTGAAGTCACAAATGTACTTACTAAACACCATCATAGTGCAAATTTAGTATCCAGTTGTTAGAAGAGGCATAAAGATATTTCTTTTGCAATTCTGGTACACGTATAATACGCCAGAAGTGCACATAAAGCTATATGTGTCCTTGACGCCATTCGCAAGAGCATAATCTGACAAATACACACCCGATAAAAATTCCAGAGTGCTATTTCGGCAACAAGCTGTAGTAAATCGTGCATATTGTCACTGCTGGATGCCATGAATACAAATAAAATATAACAAAATACGACACAATGTCCGCTGAAGTCACAAATGTACTTACTAAACACCATCATAGTGCAAATTTAGTATCCAGTTGTTAGAAGAGGCATAAAGATATTTCTTTTGTACCTAATGCTAGTAGACGTAAAACACACCAAAAACGCACATAAAGTTGCATCTTGCATTGTGGCTATTCGCAAGTGCATTATCTGACTAATACACACCCGATAAAAATCCCAGAGTGCTATTTCGGCAACAAGCTGTAGTAAATCGTTCATATTGTCACTGCTGGGTGCGTTGAATAAGGATAAAATATAATTAAATACAATACAATGTCCGTTGAAGTCGTAAATGTACTTATTAAACACCATCTTAGTGCAGAGTTAGCATACAGTTGTTAGAAGAGGCATAAAATATTCCTTTTGTAATTCTAGTAGACGTAAAACACACCAGAAACGCACAATAGCGGTATCTTTCATTGTAGCCATTCGCATATGCATAATCTGACAAATACACACCCGATAAAATCCCAAAGTGCTATTTCGGCAACAAGCTGTAGTAGATCGTTCATATTGTCACTGCTGGGTGCCATGAATACAAATAAAATATAACAAAATACGACACAATGTCCGCTGAAGTCACAAATGTACTTACTAAACACCATCATAGTGCAAATTTAGTATCCAGTTGTTAGAAGAGGCATAAAGATATTTCTTTTGTACCTAATGCTAGTAGACGTAAAACACACCAAAAACGCACATAAAGCTGCATCTTGCATTGTGGCTATTCGCAAGTGCATTATCTGACTAATACACATCCGATAAAAATCCCAGAGCGCTATTTCGGCAACAACTGTAGTAAATCGTTCATATTGTCACTGCTGGGTGCCTAGAATACATATAAAATATAATAAAATACAACAGAATGTCCGCTGAATTCGCAAATGTACTTATAAACACCATCTTAGTACAAATTTAACATACAATTGTTAGGAGAGGTATAAAGATATTTCTTTTGCAGTTCTGGTACACGTATAATACACCAGAAGTGCACATAAAGCTATATGTGTCCTTGACGCCATTCGCAAGTGCATAATCTGACAAATATCCACTCGAAAAAATTCCCACAGCGCTATTTCGGCAACCAGCTGTAGTGAATCGTTCATATTGTCACTGCTAGGTGCGTTGAATAAGGTTAAAATATAACTAAATCTAATACAATGTCCGCTGAATTTGGAAATGTACTTATTAAACACCATCTTGATGCAAATTTAGCATCCAGTTGTTAGAAGGGGCAAAAGATATTCCTTTTGCAATTCTAGTACACGTAAAACACACCACAAGCGCAAATGAAGATTTATGTTTCCTTGTGGTAATTCGCATATGCATAACCAGAGAAATCGGAAAAGATCCCATAGTGCTATTTCGGCAACCAGCTGTAGTAAATCGTTAATATTGTCACTGACGGGTGCCATGAATAAGGATAAAATATAATAAAATACAATCCAATGTCCGCTGAAGTCGCAAATGTACCTATTGGACACTATCTCAATGCAAATTTTGCATGCAGTTGTAAAGATATTTCTTTTGCACATATACTACACGAAAGACACAGTAGAAGTACACATAAAGCTGTATCTGACTCTGTGGCAATTCGCAATTTTATAATCTGATAAATACACACTTGCTACAAATGGCAGAGTGCTATTTCAGCAACCAGCTGTAGTAAATCGTTCATATTGTCACTGCTGGGAACCATGAGTAAGGATAAAATATAACTAAATACAATACAATGTCCGCTGAAGTCGCAAATGTACTTATTGAACACTATCTCAATGCAAATTTAGCATGCAGTTGTTAGAAGAGGCATAAAGATATTTCTTTTGTAATGCTAGTAGACGTAAAACACACCAGAAACGCACATAATGCTGTATCTTGCATTGTGGCCATTCGCAAGTGCATAATCTGACAAATACACACCCGATAAAAATTCCAGAGTGCTATTTCGGTAACAAGCTGTAGTAAATCGTTCATATTGTCACTGCTGAGTGCCATTAATTCGGATAAAATATAACAAAATTCCTCACAATGTTCGCTGCAGTCGCAAATGTACTTATTAAACACTATCTCAATTCAAATTCAGCATCCAATTCCTAGGAGAGACATAAAGATATTTCTTTTGTAATTCTGCTACACGTAAAATACACCAGAAGTGCACATAAAGCTATATGTGTCCTTGAGGCCATTCGCAAGAGCATAATCTAAAAAATATACACTCGATAAAAATCCCAGAGCGCTATTTCGGCAACCGGCTGTAGTAAATCGTTCATATTGTCACTGCTGGGGGCAATGAATAAGGATAAAATATAACTAAATACAATACAATGTCTGCTGAATTTTTAAATGTACTTATTACACACCATCTTAGTGTAAATTTAGCATCCAGTTATGAGAACAGGCATAAAGATATTCCTTTTGTAATGTTAGTAGACGTAAAACACACCAGAAACGCACATGAAGTTGCATCTTGCATTGTGGCCATTCGCAAGTGCATAATCTGACAAATACACACCCGATAAAAATTCCAGAGTGCTATTTCGGTAACAAGCTGTAGTAAATCGTTCATATTGTCACTGCTAAGTGCCATTAATTCGGATAAAATATAACAAAATTCATCACAATGTTCGCTGAAGTCGCAAATGTACTTATTAAACACTATTTTAATTCAAATTTAGCATCCAATTGTTAGAAGAGGCATAAAGATATTTAAAGAAATATCTTTATGCCTCTTCTACAAAAGTGTAATGCTAGTAGACGTAAAACACACCAGAATCGCACATAATGCTGTATCTTGCATTGCGGCCATTCGCAAGTGCATAATCTAACAAATACACACCCGATAAAAATCCCAGAGTGCTATTTCGGCAACAAGCTGCAGTAAATTATTCATATCTTCACTGCTGGCTACCATGAAAACGAATAATATTTAACAAAATACATCACAATGTTAGCTGAAGTCGCAAATGTACTTATTAAACACTATTTTAATTCAAATTTAGCATCCAATTGTTAGGAGAGGCATAGAGATATTTCTTTTGCAATTCTGGTACACGTAAAATACACCAGAAGTGGACATAAAGCTATATATGCCTTTACGGCCATTCGCAAGTGCATAATCTGAAAAATATACACTCGATACAAATCCCAGAGCGCTATTTCGGCAACCAGCTGTAGGAAATCGTTCATATTGTCACTGCTGGGTGCGTTGCATTAGGATAAAATATACTAAATGCAATACAATGTCCGCTGAATTCGTAAATGTACTTATTAAACACCATCTTAGTGCAAATTCAGCATCCAATTATTAGAAGATGCATAAAGGTATTTCTTTTGGATTGCTAGTAGACGTAAAACACACCAGAAACGCACATAAAGCTGCATATTGAGTTGTGGCTATTCGCAAGTGCTTAATCTGACAAATACACATCCCATAAAAATTCCAGAGCGCTATTTCGGCAACAGCTGTAGTAAATCGTTCATATTGTTACTGCTGGGTGCCTAGAATACATATAAAATATAACAAAATACAACAGAATGTCCGCTGAATTCGCAAATGTACTTATTAAACACCATCTTAGTGCAAATTCAGCATCCAATTATTAGAAGCGGCATAAAGATATTTCTTTTGTAATGCTAGTAGAAGTAAAACACACCAGAAACGCACATTAAGCTGCATCTTGAATTGTGGCTATTCGCAAGTGCTTAATCTGACAAATACAAATCCCATAAAAATGCCAAAGTGCTATTTCGGCAACAAGCTGTAGTAAATCGTTCATATTGTCACTGCTGGGTGCCATTAATTCGGATTAAATATAACAAAATTCATCACAATGTTTGCTGAAGTCGCAAATGTACCTATTAAACACTATTTTAATTCAAATCCATCATCCAATTGATAGGAGAGGATTAAAGATATTTCTTTTGTAATGCCTGTAGACGTAAATCACACCAGAAACGCACATAAAGCTGCATCTCGAATTGTGGCTATTCGCAAGTGCTTAATCTGACAAATACACCTCCCATAAAAATCCCATAGTGCTATTTCGGCAACAAGCTGTAGTAAATCGTTCATATTGTCACTGTTGGGTGCCATTAATTCGGATTAAATATAACAAAATTCATCACAATGTTTGCTGAAGTCGCAAATGTACCTATTAAACACTATTTTAATTCAAATTCATCATCCAATTGATAGGAGAGGATTAAAGATATTTCTTTTGTAATGCCTGTAGACGTAAAACGCACCTAAAACGCACATAAAGCTGCATCTTGAATTGTGGCTATTCGCAAGTGCTTAATCTGACAAATACACATCCCATAAAAATCCCATAGAGCTATTTAGGCAACAAGCTGTAGTAAATCGTTCATATTGTCTCTGCTGGGTGCTATGAATACGGATAAAATATAACAAAATACAACACAATGTCCGCTGAAGCCGCAAATTTACTTATTAAACACTATGTTAATTCAAATTCAACATCCAAATCCAATTGTTAGGAGAGGCATAAAGATATTTCTTTTGTAATTCAGCTACACGTAAAATACACCAGAAGTGCACATAAAGCTATATGTGTCCTTGAGGCCATTCGATGGTGCATAATCTAAAAAATTTACACTCGATAAAAATCCCAGAGGGCTATTTCGGCAACCAGCTGTAGTAAAACGTTCATATTGTCACTGCTGGGTGCGTTGAATACGGATAAAATATAGCTAAACACAATACAATGTCCTCTGAATTCGCAAATGTAATTATTACACACCATCTTAGTGCAAATTTTGCATCCAGTTGTTAGAGGGGGCATAAAGATATTTCTTTTGTAATGCTAGTAGACGTAAAACACACCAGAAGCGCACATAAAGCTGCATCTTGAATTGTGGCTATTCGCAAGTGCATTATATGCACATCCGATAAAAATTCCAGAGCGCTATTTCGGCAACAGCTGTAGTAAATCGTTCATATTGTCACTGCTGGGTGCCATGAATACATATAAAATATAACAAAATACAATAGAATATCCGCTGAATTCGTAAATGTACTTATTACACACCATCTTAGTGCAAATTTTGCATCCAGTTGTTAGAGGGGGCATAAAGATATTTTTTTTGTAATGCTAGTATACGTAAAACACACCAGAAACCCACATAAAACTGCATCTTGCATTGTGGCTATTCGCAAGTGCAAAATCTGACAAATACACATCCGTTAAAAATGCCAAAGTGCTATTTCGGCAACAAGCTGTAGTAAATCGTTCATATTGTCACTGTTGGGTGCCATTAATTCGGATTAAATATAACAAAATTCATCACAATGTTTGCTGAAGTCGCAAATGTACCTATTAAACACTATTTTAATTCAAATTCATCATCCAATTGATAGGAGAGGATTAAAGATATTTCTTTTGTAATGCCTGTAGACGTAAAACGCACCAAAAACGCACATAAAGCTGCATCTTGTATTGTGGCTATTCGCAAGTGCTTAATCTGACAAATACACATCCCATAAAAATCCCATAGAGCTATTTAGGCAACAAGCTGTAGTAAATCGTTCATATTGTCTCTGCTGGGTGCTATGAATACGGATAAAATATAACAAAATACAACACAATGTCCGCTGAAGCCGCAAATTTACTTATTAAACACTATGTTAATTCAAATTCAACATCCAAATCCAATTGTTAGGAGAGGCATAAAGATATTTCTTTTGTAATGCTAGTAGACGTAAAACACACCAGAAGCGCACATAAAGCTGCATCTTGAATTGTGGCTATTCGCAAGTGCATTATATGCACATCCGATAAAAATTCCAGAGTGCTATTTCGGCAACATGCTGTAGTAAATCGTTCATATTATCACTGATGGGTGCCATGAATACATATAAAATATAACAAAATACAACAGAATATCCGATGAATTCGTAAATGTACTTATTACACACCAACGTAGTGCAAATTTTGCATCCAGTTGTTAAAAGAGGCATAAAGATATTTCTTTTGTGATGCTAGTAGACGTAAAACACACCAGAAACGCACATAAAACTGCATCTTGCATTGTGACTATTCGCAAGTGCAAAATCTGACAAATACACATCCGATAAAAATCCCAGAGTGCTATTTCGGCAACAAGCTGTAGTAAATCGTTCATATTGTCACTGCTGGGTGCCATTAATTCGGATAAAATATAACAAAATTCATCACAATGTTCGCAGAAGTCGCAAATGTACTTATTAAACACTATCTCAATTCAAATTCAGTATCCAATCCCTAGGAGACATAAAGATATTTCTTTTGTAATTCTGCTACACGTAAAATGCACCAGAATTGCATATAAAGCTATATGTGTCCTTGAGGCCATTCGCAAATGCATAATCTGAAAAATATACACTCGATAAAAATCCCAGAGCGCTATTTCGGCAACCAGCTGTAGTAAATCGTTCGTATTGTCACTGCTGGGTGCCATGAATACCTATAAAATATAACAAAATACAACACAATTTCTGCTGAAGTCGCAAATGTACTTATTAAACACCGTCTTAGTGCAGAGTTAGCACGCAGTTGTTAGAAGAGGCATAAAGATATTTTTTTTAAACAATTAAAAAAATATCTTTATGCCTCTTCTACAAAAGTGTAATGCTAGTAGACGTAAAACACACCAGAATCGCACATAATGCTGTATCTTGCATTGTGGCCATTCGCAAGTGCTTGATCTGACAAATACACACCGGATAAAAATCCCAGAGTGCTATTTCGGCAACAAGCTGTAGTAAATCGTTCATATTGTCACTGCTGGGTGCCATAAAAACATATAAAATATAACAAAATTCATCACAATGTTCGCTGAAGTCGCAAATGTACTTATTAAACACTATCTTAATTCAAATTCAGCATCCAATTCCTAAGAGAGGCATAAAGATATTTCTTTTGTAATTCTGCTACACGTAAAATGCACCAGAATTGCATATAAAGCTATATGTGTCCTTGAGGCCATTCGCAAGTGCATAATCTGAAAAATATACACTCGATAAAAATTCCAGAGCGCTATTTCGGCAACATGCTGTAGTAAATCGTTCATATTATCACTGATGGGTGCCATGAATACATATAAAATATAACAAAATACAACAGAATATCCGATGAATTCGTAAATGTACTTATTACACACCAACTTAGTGCAAATTTTGCATCCAGTTGTTAAAAGAGGCATAAAGATATTTTTTTTGTAATGCTAGTAGACGTAAAACACACCAGAAACGCACATAAAACTGCATCTTGCATTGTGGCTATTCGCAAGTGCAAAATCTGACAAATACACATCCGATAAAAATGCCAAAGTGCTATTTCGGCAACAAGCTGTAGTAAATCGTTCATATTGTCACTGTTGGGTGCCATTAATTCGGATTAAATATAACAAAATTCATCACAATGTTTGCTGAAGTCGCAAATGTACCTATTAAACACTATTTTAATTCAAATTCATCATCCAATTGATAGGAGAGGATTAAAGATATTTCTTTTGTAATGCCTGTAGACGTAAAACGCACCAAAAACGCACATAAAGCTGCATCTTGTATTGTGGCTATTCGCAAGTGCTTAATCTGACAAATACACATCCCATAAAAATCCCATAGAGCTATTTAGGCAACAAGCTGTAGTAAATCGTTCATATTGTCTCTGCTGGGTGCTATGAATACGGATAAAATATAACAAAATACAACACAATGTCCGCTGAAGCCGCAAATTTACTTATTAAACACTATGTTAATTCAAATTCAACATCCAAATCCAATTGTTAGGAGAGGCATAAAGATATTTCTTTTGTAATGCTAGTAGACGTAAAACACACCAGAAGCGCACATAAAGCTGCATCTTGAATTGTGGCTATTCGCAAGTGCATTATATGCACATCCGATAAAAATTCCAGAGCGCTATTTCGGCAACATGCTGTAGTAAATCGTTCATATTATCACTGATGGGTGCCATGAATACATATAAAATATAACAAAATACAACAGAATATCCGATGAATTCGTAAATGTACTTATTACACACCAACTTAGTGCAAATTTTGCATCCAGTTGTTAAAAGAGGCATAAAGATATTTCTTTTGTGATGCTAGTAGACGTAAAACACACCAGAAACGCACATAAAACTGCATCTTGCATTGTGACTATTCGCAAGTGCAAAATCTGACAAATACACATCCGATAAAAATCCCAGAGTGCTATTTCGGCAACAAGCTGTAGTAAATCGTTCATATTGTCACTGCTGGGTGCCATTAATTCGGATAAAATATAACAAAATTCATCACAATGTTCGCAGAAGTCGCAAATGTACTTATTAAACACTATCTCAATTCAAATTCAGTATCCAATCCCTAGGAGAGACATAAAGATATTTCTTTTGTAATTCTGCTACACGTAAAATGCACCAGAATTGCATATAAAGCTATATGTGTCCTTGAGGCCATTCGCAAATGCATAATCTGAAAAATATACACTCGATAAAAATCCCAGAGCGCTATTTCGGCAACCAGCTGTAGTAAATCGTTCGTATTGTCACTGCTGGGTGCCATGAATACCTATAAAATATAACAAAATACAACACAATTTCCGCTGAAGTCGCAAATGTACTTACTAAACAACTTCTCAGTTCAAATTTAGCATCCAGATGTTAGAAGAGGCATAAAGATAATTCTTTTGTAATGCTAGTAGACGTAAAACACACAAAAAACGCACATAAAGCTGCATCTTGCATTGTGGCCATTCGCAAGTGCATAATCTGACAAATACACACCCGATAAAAATTCCAGAGTGCTATTTCGGTAACAAGCTGTAGTAAATCGTTCATATTGTTATTGCTGAGTGCCATTAATTAGGATAAAATATAACAAAATTCATCACAATGTTCGCTGAAGTCGCAAATGTACTTATTAAACACTATCTCAATTCAAATACAGCATCCAATTCCTAGGAGAGACATAAAGGTATTTCTTTTGTAATTCTGCTACACGTAAAATACACCAGAAGTGCACATAAAGCTATATGTGTCCTTGAGGCCATTCGCAAGTGCATAATCTGACAAATACACACCCGATAAAAATTCCAGGGTGCTATTTCGGTAACAAGCTGTAGTAAATCGTTCATATTGTCACTGCTGAGTGCCATTAATTCGGATAAAATATAACAAAATTCATCACAATGTTCGCTGAAGTCGCAAATGTACTTATTAAACACTATCTCAATTCAAATTCAGTATCCAATTCCTAGGAGAGACATAAAGATATTTCTTTTGTAATTCTGCTACACGTAAAATGCACCAGAATTGCATATAAAGCTATATGTGTCCTTGAGGCCATTCGCAAATGCATAATCTGAAAAATATACACTCGATAAACATCGCAGAGCGCTATTTCGGCAACCAGCTGTAGTAAATCGTTCGTATTGTCACTGCTGGGTGCCATGAATACCTATAAAATATAACAAAATACAACACAATTTTCGCTGAAGTCGCAAATGTACTTATTAAACACCGTCTTAGTGCAAATTTAACATGCAGTTGTTAGAAGAGGCATAAAGATATTTAAAGAAATATCTTTATGCCTCTTCTACAAAAGTGTAATGCTAGTAGACGTAAAACACACCAGAATCGCACATAATGCTGTATCTTGCATTGTGGACATTCGCAAGTGCTTGATCTGACAAATACACAGCCGTTAAAAATCCCAGAGTGTTATTTCGGCAACAAGCTGTAGTAAATCGTTCATATTGTCACTGCTGGGTGCAATAAAAACATATAAAATATAACAAAATTCATCACAATGATCGCTGAAGTCGCAAATGTACTTATTAAACACTATCTTAATTCAAATTTAGCATCCAATTCCTAAGAGAGGCATAAAGATATTTCTTTTGTAATTCTGCTACACGTAAAATGCACCAGAATTGCATATAAAGCTATATGTGTCCTTGAGGCCATTCACAAGTGCATAATCTGAAAAATATACACTCGATAAAAATCCCAGAGCGCTATTTCGGCAACCAGGTGCAGTAAATCGTTCGTATTGTCACTGCTGGGTGCCATGAATACCTATAAAATATAACAAAATACAACACAATTTCCGCTGAAGTCGCAAATGTACTTACTAAACACCATCTTAGTGCAAATTTAGCATCCAGATGTTAGAAGAGGCATAAAGGTATTTCTTTTGTAATGCTAGTAGACGTAAAACACACAAAAAACGCACATAAAGCTGCATCTTACATTGTGGCCATTCGCAACTGCATAATCTGACAAATACACACCCGATAAAAATTCCAGAGTGCTATTTCGGTAACAAGCTGTAGTAAATCGTTCATATTGTCACTGCTGAGTGCCATTAATTCGGATAAAATATAACAAAATTCCTCACAATGTTCGCTGAAGACGAAAATGTATTTATTAAACACTATCTCAATTCAAATTCAGCATCCAATTCCTAGGAGAGACATAAAGATATTTCTTTTGTAATTCTGCTCCACGTAAAATACACCAGAAGTGCACATAAAGCTATATGTGTCCTTGAGGCCATTCGCAAGTGCATAATCTAAAAAATATACACTCGATAAAAATCCCAGAGCGCTATTTCGGCAACCGGCTGTAGTAAATCGTTCATATTGTCACTGCTGAGTGCCATTAATTCGGATAAAATATAACAAAATTCCTCACAATGTTCGCTGAAGTCGCAAATGTACTTATTAAACACTATCTCAATTCAAATTCAGCATCCAATTCCTAGGAGAGACATAAAGATATTTCTTTTGTAATTTTGCTACACGTAAAACACACCAGAAGTGCACATAAAGCTATATGTGTCCTTGAGGCCATTCGCAAGTGCATAATCTAAAAAATATACACTCGATAAAAATCCCAGAGCGCTATTTCGGCAACCGGCTGTAGTAAATCGTTCATATTGTCACTGCTGGGGGCAATGAATAAGGATAAAATATAACTAAATACAATACAATGTCTGCTGAATTTGTAAATTGTCTTATTACACACCATCTTAGTGCAAATTTAGCATCCAGTTGTGAGAACAGGCATAAAGATATTCCTTTTGTAATGCTAGTAGACGTAAAACACACCAGAAACGTACATGAAGTTGCATCTTGCATTGTGGCCATTCGCAAGTGCATAATCTGACAAATACACACCCGATAAAAATTCCAGAGTTCTATTTCGGTAACAAGCTGTAGTAAATCGTTCATATTGTCACTGCTGAGTGCCATTAATTCGGATAAAATATAACAAAATTTATCACAATTTTCGCTGAAGTCGCAAATGTACTTATTAAACACTATCTCAATTAAAATTCAGTATCCAATTCCTAGGAGAGACATAAAGATATTACTTTTGTAATTCTGCTACACGTAAAATGCACCAGAATTGCATATAAAGCTATACGTGTCCTTGAGGCCATTCGCAAATGCATAATCTGAAAACTATACACTCGATAAAAATCCCAGAGCGCTATTTCGGCAACCAGGTGTAGTAAATCGTTCGTATTGTCACTGCTGGGTGCCATGAATACCTATAAAATATAACAAAATACAACACAATTTCCGCTGAAGTCGCAAATGTACTTATTAAACACCGTCTTAGTGCAAATTTAGCATGCAGTTGTTAGAAGAGACATAAAGATATTTAAAGAAATATCTTTATGCCTCTTCTACAAAAGTAGAAGCTAGTAGACGTAAAACACACCAGAATCGCACATAATGCTGTATCTTGCATTGTGGCCATTCGCAAGTGCTTGATCTGACAAATACACACCCGATAAAAATACCAGAGTGCTATTTCGGCAACAAGTTGTAGTAAATCGTTCATATTGTCACTGCTGGGTGCCATAAAAACATATAAAATATAACAAAATTCACCACAATGTTCGCTGAAGTCGCAAATGTACTTATTAAACACTATCTTAATTCAAATTCAGCATCCAATTTCTAAGAGAGGCATAAAGATATTTCTTTTGTAATTCTGCTACACGTAAAATGCACCAGAATTGCATATAAAGCTATATGTGTCCTATTTCGGCAACCAGCTGTAGTAAATCGTTCGTATTGTCACTGCTGGGTGCCATGAATACCTATAAAATATAACAAAATACAACACAATTTCCGCTGAAGTCGCAAATGTACTTACTAAACACCATCTTAGTGCAAATTTAGCATCCAGATGTTAGAAGAGACATAAAGATATTTCTTTTGTAATGCTAGTAGACGTAAAACACACAAAAAACGCACATAAAGCTGCATCTTGCATTGTGGCCATTCGCAAGTGCATAATCTGACAAATACACACCCGATAAAAATTCCAGAGTGCTATTTCGGTAACAAGCTGTAGTAAATCGTTTATATTGTCACTGCTGAGTGCCATTTATTCGGATAAAATACAACAAAATTCCTCACAATGTTCGCTGCAGTCGCAAATGTACTTATTAAACACTATCTCAATTCAAATTCAGCATCCAATTCCTAGGGGAAACATAAAGATATTTCTTTTGTAATTCTGCTACACGTAAAATGCACCAGAATTGCATATAAAGCTATACGTGTCCTTGAGGCCATTCGCAAATGCATAATCTGAAAAATATACACTCGATAAAAATCCCAGAGCGCTATTTCGGCAACCAGCTGTAGTAAATCGTTCGTATTGTCACTGCTGGGTGCCATGAATACCTATAAAATATAACAACATACAACACAATTTCCGCTCAAGTCACAAATGTACTTATTAAACACCGTCTTAGTGCAAATTTGGCATGCAGTTGTTTGAAGAGACATAAAGATATTTAAAGAAATATTTTTATGCCTCTTCTACAAAAGTGTAATGCTAGTAGACGTAAAACACACCAGAATCGCACATAATGCTGTATCTTGCATTGTGGCCATTCGCAAGTGCTTGATCTGACAAATACACACCCGATAAAAATCCCAGAGTTCTATTTCGGCAACAAGCTGTAGTAAATCGTTCATATTGTAACTGCTGAGTGCCATTAATTCGGAGAAAAAAAACAAAATTCCTCACAATGTTCGCTGAAGCCGCAAATGTACTTATTAAACACTATCTCAATTCAAATTCAGCATCCAATTCCTAGGAGAGGCATAAAGATATTTCTTTTGTAATTCTGCTACACGTAAAATACACCAGAAGTGCACATAAAGCTATATGTGTCCTTGAGGCCATTCGCAAGTGCATAATCTAAAAAATATACACTATATAAAAATCCCAGAGAGCTATTTCGGCAACCGGCTGTAGTAAATCGTTCATATTGTCACTGCTGGGGGCAATGAATGAGGATAAAATATAACTAAATACAATACAATGTCTGCTGAATTTGTAAATGTACTTATTACACACCATCTTAGTGCAAATTTAGCATCCAGTTGTGAGAACAGGCATAAAGATATTCCTTTTGTAATGCTAGTAGACGTAAAACACACCAGAAACGCACATAAAATTGCATCTTGCATTGTGGCCATTCGCAAGTGCCTAATCTACCAAATACACCCCCGATAAAAATCCCAGAGGGCTATTTCGGCAACAAGCTGTAGTAAATCGTTCATATTGTCACTGCTGGGTGCCATTAATTCGGATAAAATATAACAAAATTCATCACAATGTTCTCAGAAGTCGCAAATGTACTTATTAAACACTATCTCAATTCAAATTCAGTATCCAATCCCTAGCAGAGACATAAAGATATTTCTTTTGTAATTCTGCTACACGTAAAATGCACCAGAATTGCATATAAAGCTATATGTGTCCTTGAGGCCATTCGCAAATGCATAATCTGAAAAATATACACTCGATAAAAATCCCAGAGCGCTATTTCGGCAACCAGCTGTAGTAAATCGTTCGTATTGTCACTGCTGGGTGCCATGAATACCTATAAAATATAACAAAATACAACACAATTTCTGCTGAAGTCGCAAATGTACTTATTAAACACCGTCTTAGTGCAGAGTTAGCACGCAGTTGTTAGAAGAGGCATAAAGATATGTTTTTTAAACAATTAAAAAAATATCTTTATGCCTCTTCTACAAAAGTGTAATGCTAGTAGACTTAAAACACACCAGAATCGCACATAATGCTGTATCTTGCATTGTGGCCATTCGCAAGTGCTTGATCTGACAAATACACACCGGATAAAAATCCCAGAGTGCTATTTCGGCAACAAGCTGTAGTAAATCGTTCATATTGTCACTGCTGGGTGCCATTAATTCGGATAAAATATAACAAAATTCATCACAATGTTCGCTGAAGTCGCAAATGTACTTATTAAACACTATCTCAATTAAAATTCAGTATCCAATTCCTAGGAGAGACATAAAGATATTTCTTTTGTTATTCTGCTACACGTAAAATGCACCAGAATTGCATATAAAGCTATACGTGTCCTTGAGGCCATTCGCAAATGCATAATCTGAAAAATATACACTCGATAAAAATCCCAGAGCGTTATTTCGGCAACCAGCTGTAGTAAATCGTTCGTATTGTCACTGCTGGGTGCCATGAACACCTATAAAATATAACAAAATACAACACAATTTCCGCTGAAGTCGCAAATGTACTTATTAAACACAGTCTTAGTGCAAATTTAGCATGCAGTTGTTAGAAGAGGCATAAAGCTATTTAAAGAAATATCTTTATGCCTCTTCTACAAAAGTGTAATGCTAGTAGACGTAAAACACACCAGAATCGCACATAATGCGGTATCTTGCATTATGGCCATTCGCAAGTGCTTGATCTGACAAATACACACCCGATAAAAATCCCAGAGAGCTATTTCGGCAACAAGCTGTAGTAAATCGTTCATATTGTCTCTGCTGGGTGCCATGAATACATATAAAATATAACAAAATAAACACAATGTCCGCTGAAGTCGCAAATGTACTTACTAAACACCATCTAAGTGCAAATTTAGCATCCAGTTGTTAGAAGAGGCATAAAAATATTTCTTTTGTAATGCTAGTAGACGTAAACCGCACATAAAATTGCATCTTGCATTGTGGCCATTCGCAAGTGCATAATCTACCAAATACACACCCTATAAAAATCCCAGAGTGCTATTTCGGCAACAAGCTGTAGTAAATCGTTCATATTGTCACTGCTGGGTGCCATGAATACAAATCAAATATAACAAAATACAACACAATGTCCGCTGAAGTCGCAAATGTACTTACTAAACACCATCTTAGTGCAAATTTAGCATCCAGTTGTTAGAAGAGGCATAAAGATATCTCTTTTGTAATGCTAGTAGACGTAAAACGCACCAAAAACGCACATAAAATTGCATCTTGCATTGTGGCCATTCGCAATTGCCTAATCTACCAAATACACCCCCGATAAAAATCCCAGAGGGCTATTTCGGCAACAAGCTGTAGTAAATCGTTCATATTGTCACTGCTGGGTGCCATTAATTCGGATAAAATATAACAAAATTCATCACAATGTTCGCAGAAGTCGCAAATGTACTTATTAAACACTATCTCAATTCAAATTCAGTATCCAATCCCTAGGAGAGACATAAAGATATTTCTTTTGTAATTCTGCTACACGTAAAATGCACCAGAATTGCATATAAAGCTATATGTGTCCTTGAGGCCATTCGCAAATGCATAATCTGAAAAATATACACTCGATAAAAATCCCAGAGCGCTATTTCGGCAACCAGCTGTAGTAAATCGTTCGTATTGTCACTGCTGGGTACCATGAATACCTATAAAATATAACAAAATACAACACAATTTCTGCTGAAGTCGCAAATGTAATTATTAAACACCGTCTTAGTGCAGAGTTAGCACGCAGTTGTTAGAAGAGGCATAAAGATATGTTTTTTAAACAATTAAAAAAATATCTTTATGCCTCTTCTACAAAAGTGTAATGCTAGTAGACGTAAAACACACCAGAATCGCACATAATGCTGTATCTTGCATTGTGGCCATTCGCAAGTGCTTGATCTGAAAAATACACACCGGATAAAAATCCCAGAGTGCTATTTCGGCAACAAGCTGTAGTAAATCGTTCATATTGTCACTGCTCGGTGCCATAAAAACATATAAAATATAACAAAATTCATCACAATGTTCGCTGAAGTCGCAAATGTACTTATTAAACACTATCTTAATTCAAATTTAGCATACAATTCCTAAGCGAGGCAGAAAGATATTTCTTTTGTAATTCTGCTACACGTAAAATGCACCAGAATTGCATATAAAGCTATATGTGTCCTTGAGGCCATTCGCAAGTGCATAATCTGAAAAATATACACTCGATAAAAATCCCAGAGCGCTATTTCGGCAACCAGCTGTAGTAAATCATTCGTATTGTCACTGCTGGGTGATATGAATACCTATAAAATATAACAAAATACAACACAATTTCCGCTGAAGTCGCAAATGTACTTACTAAACAACTTCTCAGTTCAAATTTAGCATCCAGATGTTAGAAGAGGCATAAAGATAATTCTTTTGTAATGCTAGTAGACGTAAAACACACAAAAAACGCACATAAAGCTGCATCTTGCATTGTGGCCATTTGCAAGTGCATAATCTGACAAATACACACCCGATAAAAATTCCAGAGTGCTATTTCGGTAACAAGCTGTAGTAAATCGTTTATATTGTTATTGCTGAGTGCCATTAATTCGGATAAAATGTAACAAAATTCATCACAATGTTCGCTGAAGTCGCAAATGTACTTATTAAACACTATCTCAATTCAAATCCAGCATCCAATTCCTAGGAGAGACATAAAGATATTTCTTTTGTAATTCTGCTACACGTAAAATACACCAGAAGTGCACATAAAGCTATATGTGTCCTTGAGGCCATTCGCAAGTGCATAATCTGACAAATACACACCCAATAAAAATTCCAGGGTGCTATTTCGGTAACAAGCTGTAGTAAATCGTTCATATTGTCACTGCTGAGTGCCATTAATTCGGATAAAATATAACAAAATTCATCACAATGTTCGCTGAAGTCGCAAATGTACTTATTAAACACTATCTCAATTCAAATTCAGTATCCAATTCCTAGGAGAGACATAAAGATATTTCTTTTGTAATTCTGCTACACGTAAAATGCACCAGAATTGCATATAAAGCTATATGTGTCCTTGAGGCCATTCGCAAATGCATAATCTGAAAAATATACACTCGATAAACATCCCAGAGCGCTATTTCGGCAACCAGCTGTAGTAAATCGTTCGTATTGTCACTGCTGGGTGCCATGAATACCTATAAAATATAACAAAATACAACACAATTTTCGCTGAAGTCGCAAATGTACTTATTAAACACCGTCTTAGTGCAAATTTAACATGCAGGTGTTAGAAGAGGCATAAAGATATTTAAAGAAATATCTTTATGCCTCTTCTACAAAAGTGTAATGCTAGTAGACGTAAAACACACCAGAATCGCACATAATGCTGTATCTTGCATTGTGGACATTCGCAAGTGCTTGATCTGACAAATACACACCCGTTAAAAATCCCAGAGTGTTATTTCGGCAACAAGCTGTAGTAAATCGTTCATATTGTCACTGCTGGGTGCAATAAAAACATATAAAATATAACAAAATTCATCACAATGTTCGCTGAAGTCGCAAATGTACTTATTAAACACTATCTTAATTCAAATTTAGCATCCAATTCCTAAGAGTGGCATAAAGATATTTCTTTTGTAATTCTGCTACACGTAAAATGCACCAGAATTGCATATAAAGCTATATGTGTCCTTGAGGCCATTCGCAAGTGCATAATCTGAAAAATATACAGTCGATAAAAATCCCAGAGCGCTATTTCGGCAACCAGCTGTAGTAAATCGTTCGTATTGTCACTGCTGGGTGCCATGAATACCTATAAAATATAACAAAATACAACACAATTTCCGCTGAAGTCGCAAATGTACTTACTAAACACCATCTTAGTGCAAATTTAGCATCCAGATGTTAGAAGAGGCATAAAGGTATTTCTTTTGTAATGCTAGTAGACGTAAAACACACAAAAAACGCACATAAAGCTGCATCTTACATTGTGGCCATTCGCAAGTGCATAATCTGACAAATACACACCCGATAAAAATTCCAGAGTGCTATTTCGGTAACAAGCTGTAGTAAATCGTTCATATTGTCACTGCTGAGTGACATTAATTCGGATAAAATATAACAAAATTCCTCACAATGTTCGCTGAAGTCGCAAATGTACTTATTAAACACTATCTCAATTCAAATTCAGCATCCAATTCCTAGGAGAGACATAAAGATATTTCTTTTGTAATTCTGCTCCACGTAAAATACACCAGAAGTGCACATAAAGCTATATGTGTCCTTGAGGCCATTCGCAAGTGCATAATCTAAAAAATATACACTCGATAAAAATCCCAGAGCGCTATTTCGGCAACCGGCTGTAGTAAATCGTTCATATTGTCACTGCTGAGTGCCATTAATTCGGATAAAATATAACAAAATTCCTCACAATGTTCGCTGCAGTCGCAAATGTACTTATTAAACACTATCTCAATTCAAATTTAGCATCCAATTCCTAAGAGTGGCATAAAGATATTTCTTTTGTAATTCTGCTACACGTAAAATGCACCAGAATTGCATATAAAGCTATATGTGTCCTTGAGGCCATTCGCAAGTGCATAATCTGAAAAATATACAGTCGATAAAAATCCCAGAGCGCTATTTCGGCAACCAGCTGTAGTAAATCGTTCGTATTGTCACTGCTGGGTGCCATGAATACCTATAAAATATAACAAAATACAACACAATTTCCGCTGAAGTCGCAAATGTACTTACTAAACACCATCTTAGTGCAAATTTAGCATCCAGATGTTAGAAGAGGCATAAAGGTATTTCTTTTGTAATGCTAGTAGACGTAAAACACACAAAAAACGCACATAAAGCTGCATCTTACATTGTGGCCATTCGCAAGTGCATAATCTGACAAATACACACCCGATAAAAATTCCAGAGTGCTATTTCGGTAACAAGCTGTAGTAAATCGTTCATATTGTCACTGCTGAGTGACATTAATTCGGATAAAATATAACAAAATTCCTCACAATGTTCGCTGAAGTCGCAAATGTACTTATTAAACACTATCTCAATTCAAATTCAGCATCCAATTCCTAGGAGAGACATAAAGATATTTCTTTTGTAATTCTGCTCCACGTAAAATACACCAGAAGTGCACATAAAGCTATATGTGTCCTTGAGGCCATTCGCAAGTGCATAATCTAAAAAATATACACTCGATAAAAATCCCAGAGCGCTATTTCGGCAACCGGCTGTAGTAAATCGTTCATATTGTCACTGCTGAGTGCCATTAATTCGGATAAAATATAACAAAATTCCTCACAATGTTCGCTGCAGTCGCAAATGTACTTATTAAACACTATCTCAATTCAAATTCAGCATCCAATTCGTAGGAGAGACATAAAGATATTTCTTTTGTAATTCTGCTACACGTAAAATACACCAGAAGTGCACATAAAGCTATATGTGTCCTTGAGGCCATTCGCAAGTGCATAATCTAAAAAATATACACTCGATAAAAATCCCAGAGCGCTATTTCGGCAACCGGCTGTAGTAAATCGTTCATATTGTCACTGCTGGGGGCAATGAATAAGGATAAAATATAACTAAATACAATACAATGTTTGCTGAATTTGTAAATGTACTTATTACACACCATCTTAGTGTAAATTTAGCATCCAGTTGTGAGAACAGGCATAAAGATATTCCTTTTGTAATGCTAGTAGACGTAAAACACACCAGAAACGCACATGAAGTTGCATCTTGCATTGTGGCCATTCGCAAGTGCATAATCTGACAAATACACACCCGATAAAAATTCCAGAGTGCTATTTCGGTAACAAGCTGTAGTAAATCGTTCATATTGTCACTGCTGAGTGCCATTAATTCGGATAAAATATAACAAAATTCATCACAATGTTCGCTGAAGTCGCAAATGTACTTATTAAACACTATCTCAATTAAAATTCAGTATCCAATTCCTAGGAGAGACATAAAGATATTTCTTTTGTAATTCTGCTACACGTAAAATGCACCAGAATTGCATATAAAGCTATACGTGTCCTTGAGGCCATTCGCAAATGCATAATCTGAAAAATATACACTCGATAAAAATCCCAGAGCGCTATTTCTGCAACCAGCTGTAGTAAATCGTTCGTATTGTCACTGCTGGGTGCCATGATTATCTATAAAATATAACAACATACAACACAATTTCCGCTCAAGTCACAAATGTACTTATTAAACACCGTCTTAGTGCAAATTTAGCATGCAGTTGTTAGAAGAGACAAAGATATTTAAAGAAATATCTTTATGCCTCTTCTACAAAAGTGTAATGCTAGTAGACGTAAAACACACCAGAATCGCACATAATGCTGTATCTTGCATTGTGGCCATTCGCAAGTGCTTGATCTGACAAATACACACCCGATAAAAATCCCAGAGTTCTATTTCGGCAACAAGCTGTAGTAAATCGTTCGTATTGTAACTGCTGAGTGCCATTAATTCGGAGAAAAAAAACAAAATTCCTCACAATGTTCGCTGAAGCCGCAAATGTACTTATTAAACACTATCTCAATTCAAATTCAGCATCCAATTCCTAGGAGAGGCATAAAGATATTTCTTTTGTAATTCTGCTACACGTAAAATACACCAGAAGTGCACATAAAGCTATATGTGTCCTTGAGGCCATTCGCAAGTGCATAATCTAAAAAATATACACTATATAAAAATCCCAGAGCGCTATTTCGGCAACCGGCTGTAGTAAATCGTTCATATTGTCACTGCTGGGGGCAATGAATAAGGATAAAATATAACTAAATACAATACAATGTCTGCTGAATTTGTAAATGTACTTATTACACACCATCTTAGTGCAAATTTAGCATCCAGTTGTGAGAACAGGCATAAAGATATTCCTTTTGTAATGCTAGTAGACGTAAAACACACCAGAAACGCACATGAAGTTGCATCTTGCATTGTGGCCATTCGCAAGTGCATAATCTGACAAATACACACCCGATAAAAATTCCAGAGTGCTATTTCGGTAACAAGCTGTAGTAAATCGTTCATATTGTCACTGCTGAGTGCCATTAATTCGGATAAAATATAACAAAATTCATCACAATGTTCGCTGAAGTCGCAAATGTACTTATTAAACACTATCTCAATTAAAATTCAGTATCCAATTCCTAGGAGAGACGTAAAGATATTATTTTTTTAATTCTGCTACACGTAAAATGCACCAGAATTGCATATAAAGCTATACGTGTCCTTGAGGCCATTCGCAAATGCATAATCTGAAAAATATACACTCGATAAAAATCCCAGAGCGCTATTTCGGCAACCAGCTGTAGTAAATCGTTCGTATTGTCACTGCTGGGTGCCATGAATACCTATAAAATATAACAACATACAACACAATTTCCGCTCAAGTCGCAAATGTACTTATTAAACACCGTCTTAGTGCAAATTTAGCATGCAGTTGTTAGAAGAGACATAAAGATATTTAAAGAAATATCTTTATGCCTCTTCTACAAAAGTGTAATGCTAGTAGACGTAAAACACACCAGAATCGCACATAATGCTGTATCTTGCATTGTGGCCATTCGCAAGTGCTTGATCTGACAAATACACACCCGATAAAAATCCCAGAGTTCTATTTCGGCAACAAGCTGTAGTAAATCGTTCATATTGTAACTGCTGAGTGCCATTAATTCGGAGAAAAAAAACAAAATTCCTCACAATGTTCGCTGAAGTCGCAAATGTACTTATTAAACACTATCTCAATTGAAATTCAGCATCCAATTCCTAGGAGAGACATAAAGATATTTCTTTTGTAATTCTGCTACACGTAAAATGCACCAGAATTGCATATAAAGCTATATGTGTCCTTGAGGCTATTCGCAAGTGCATAATCTGAAAAATATACACTCGATAAAAATCCCAGAGCGCTATTTCGGCAACCAGCTGTAGTAAATCGTTATTATTGTCACTGATGGGTGCCATGAATACATATACAATATAACAAAATACAACACAATTTCCGCTGAAGTCGCAAATGTACTTACTAAACTCCATCTTAGTGCAAATTTAGCATCCAGTTGTTAGAAGAGGCATAAAAATATTTCTTTTGTAATGCTAGTAGACATAAAACGCACATAAAATTGCATCTTGCATTGTGACCATTCGCAAGTGCATAATCTACCAAATACACACCTTTTTTTTTTTTTTTTTAATTTCATTTATTCTGCATATTCCATTACATATATGTAATACTATATGCCTATATGCAACATTCGTTTTTTAATCATACATTATAACCGTTTTAAAACTATACTAAAACTATCTGCTCTAATTTACTTTTCTGATTATATGATAACTATGCCTAATTCCTAGTAACTTAACTACTTATAACTTACAAGTTCTATTTTTAACAATTATATGAAATTCTTTTAGGAAAGTATGTTTAACTGATTTTTACCTACAACTGAAGCTATATATGTATCTATTTACTATTTTATAATTTTTCCCAGTCTATATTTTTGACAAAGAAATTAAATTCTCTTAGGTAAGTATTTACAAGTAATTTTTTATTTACGGGCAAGTCGCCGCCCTTGATTAGTATACTATGTCGTAAAATTCGTCGCTGCACTTTTAAAATTTTACAGTTATAAATCAGATGATCTACAGTCTGATCATCAGTATCACACGGACATCGAGCACTGTCTAAAATTTTAAAACTGTACAAATAGCTTCGCAGTTGTCCATGGCCGGTCACTAGCACAGTAAAATTAGGGTTCACTTTAAACGGGTATTTTAATCTTGCGGATACTGTTGGATATACCTCTTTTGTCACTTTCCCTTTTTCTGTATTGTTCCACTAACTTTCCCACTTCTCTACACTTTCCCGTTTAGCATCACTAATTAGTTCACTTTTGGGTATCTTGTTGTAGATTTCCACAGTATCGTCGCACTCTGCTCCACATTTTGCTAAGTAATCGGCCCTCTCGTTCCCTACGTTACCTTGATGTGCTTATACCCAGCTGACAAACAATTCACATTTTCCTTCTAGTTTAATCATCAGTTTCTGTATTTGTATTATTAAATTGCCATGTTTATCTCTCCCTTTCAATGAATCAATTGCGACTCTACTGTCGGTGTATAGTACTACTTTTGGTTGATTGTTTTCTGAGGTGCATATTTCTTCTAATTTTTGTAGTCCTTTCAGTATTGCCAATTGTTCGGCCTGGTTATTTGAACACCTACCACTTAGTTTGTATTTCATTTCGTGCTCAAGCTGGTTGTTTCTGTAAATCGCCACTCCAGAGCCAACCTTGTCACTAGTTTTACTCTCATCTGTATATATCTCGATGTCAGGTTTTGCATTACGATCTGGTTGATTAACAGTCGGAATTTCTGCAGGATGAATCCACTTACTAACTGGCATGGGAAAATCGTAGTGAATATCCTCTCTAGTTCTTGTGGCCAAGTGTATTCTATTTATTTCTTCAATTTTAATAATTATAGGCACTAAACCACTTAAGATACACGACGCTTCGTACGATAAAGTTCTGTATGCTTTTGCCACTTTAACATTAATGAGTCGCTGTACCCTCTTAAGCATTAATTGGTTGGTTTTTCTATTCGCGGATTTAATCCAAACGGGAGCTCCATAGGTAAGTATAGGTTGAATAGCGCCTGTATATATAATTTTAAGAGACTGATGTCCTAATCCCCAATTCATTCTTGCTGACCTAGATAAGGTGTATATCAATTTGGTGGCTTTCTCAGTGATACGTTTAATGTGGCTGTTAAAATTTAATCTTTCATCGAAATAAATACCTAGGTATTTTAGTTCCGACACCTGTTTTAAGGTATTTTCATTTAAATATATTTTTATATCATCGTCCTTCTTCCTTTTCCTCGATATTAACATTGTCATTGATTTTTGGTCGTTAAAGGTTATCTTATTATTTGCCCAGATTTCAATTTTCAGTTAGCAAAGTTTTCTGCTTCGATTGAGTTGTTCCCATGCGTAATTATTAGCAAGTCATCGGCGAATGCTATCGCTTTGGTTTTTTGGGTCAGAAGTGCTCATAAAGCAGTATGTTATTTGTGGCCATTCGCAAGTGCACAATCTGAGAAATTCACACTGGATAAAAATCGCAGAGTGCTATTTCGGCAACCAGCTATAGTAAATTGTTCATATTGTCACTGCTGAATGCGTTGGATAAGGATAAAATATAACTAAATACAATACAATGTCCGCTGAAGTGGCAAATGTACTTATTAAACACTATCTTAATGCACTTCCAATTGTTAGGAGAGGCATAAAGATATTTCATTTGTAATTCTAGTAGACGTAAAACACGCCAGAAATGCACATAAAGCTATATCTTGCCTTGCGGCTATTCGCAAGTGCATAATCTGAAAAATACACACTCGATAAAAATCCCAGATCGCTATTTCGGCAACCAGCTGTAGTTAATCTTACATATTGTCACTACTGTGTGCCATGAATACGGATAAAGTATAACAAAATAAAATACATTTTCCGCTGAAGTCGCAAATGTACCTATTAAACAATATCTTAGCGTAAATTCATCATCGAATTGTTAGGAGAGGCATAAAGATATTCCTTTTGCTCTTATAGTATACGTAAAACGCATCAGAAGTGCTCATTAAGCTATATGTTTCTTTGTGGCCATACGCAAGTGCACAATCTGCAAAATACACACTGGATAAAAATCGCCGACTGCTATTTCGGCAACCAGCTGTAGTAAATAGTTCATATTGTCACTGCTGGGTTCGTTGAGTAAGGATAAAATATAACTAAATACAGTACAATGACCGCTGAAGTCGCAAATGTACTTATTGAACACTATCTCAATGCAAATTCAGCATGCAATTGTTAGAAGAGGCATAAAGATATTTCTTTTGTAATTCTAGTAGACGTAAAACACACGAGAAATGCACATAAAGCTGCATCTTGCCTTTTGGCCATCGGAACTGCATAATCTGAAAAATACACGCTCGATAAAAATCGCCGAGTGCTATTTCGGCAACCAGTTGTAGTAAATCGTTCATATTGTCACTGATGGGAGCCATGAATATGGATAAAATATTAAAAATGCAATGAAAAGTCCGCTGAAGTCGCAAATGTAATTATTAAACGCTATATTAATGCAAATTCAGTATCCAAATGCTAGGAGAGGCATAAAGAAATTTCTTTTGCACATCTAGTACACGTAAAACACACCAGAAATACTAATAAAGCTATATGTTTCCTTGTGACCACTTGTAATTGCATAATTTAAAAAATACCCACTCAATAAAGATCCCAGAGTGCTATTTCGGCTACCAGCTATAGGAAATCGTTTATATTGTCACTTATATGTGCCATGAATACGGATAAAATATAAAACAACTGTTGTGATACACGCACACAACTTCCTTTTACAGTGATCTTATCATTTGTCAAAAATTTTCAAAAATTACAAATTCTGCAAAACTGTACAAAATAGAGCGTTAGTTGAAGAAACAAATTTTCTCTAGAATTTTAAGCTGAATTCAAAAAAGTAATACTATACCGGGTGTTCTATTTAAAATAGGAGTTAATAAAAAGAATAGAAAAAAAACAAAAGAAACCCATTTTAGAAGTATTCAACTGGAAAAATACCTATCTCACATCAATAAGAATAAAATATAACAAAATACAAGACATTGTCCGCTGAAGTCGCGAATGTACATATTAAACACTATCTTAATGCAAATTCAGCATCAAATTGCTAGGAGAGGCACAAAGATATTTCTTTTGCAATTCTAGTACACGTAAAACACACCAGAACTGCACATAAAGCTATATGTTTTCTTGTGGCAATTCGCAAGTACATAATCTGAAAAATACACACTCTATAAAAATGGGAGAGTACTATTTCAGAAACCAGCTGAAGTAAATCGTTTATATTGGCACTGATAGGCGCCATGAATACGGATAGAATATAAAAAATATAATGAAAATCCACTGAAATCGCAAATGTAATTATAAAACGCTATATTAATGCAAATTCAGGATTAAATTGCTTGGAGAGGCATAAAGATATTTCGTTTGCAATTCTAGTACACGTAAAACACAGCAAAAATGCACATAAAGCTATATGTTTTCTTGTGGCAATTCGCAACTGCATAATCTGAAAAATACACACTCGATAAAATCCCAGTGTGCTATTTCAGCAACCAGCTGTAGTAAATCGTTCATATTGTCACTGATTGGAGCCATGAATATGTATAAAATATAAAAAAATGCATTGAAAAGTCCGCTGAAGTCGCAAATGTACCTATTAAACGTTATATTAATGCAAATATTCGGCATCCCATTGCTTGCAGATGCATAAAGATATTTATTTTGCACATCTAGTACACGTAAAACACATCATAATTCCACATAAAGCTATATGTTTCCTTATAGCCATTCGCAGGTGCTTAATCTGAAAAATAAACACTCGAACTATATTCCAGAGTGCTAATTCGGCAACCAGCTGTTGTAAATATTTCATATTGTCACTGATGGGTGCCATAAATGGTGAATGAAAAATATAAAAAATACAATGAAAAGTCCACTGAAGTCGCAAATGTAATTATTAAACGCTATATTAATGTAAATTTACCATCCAATTGCTAGGAGGGGCATAAAGGTATTTCTTTTGCAATTCTAGTACACGTAAAACACCCCAGAAGTGCATATAAATCTATATGTTTCCTTATGGCCATCCTGCAAAATACACACTCGTTAAAAAACCCAGAGTGATATTTCGGCAACCAGCTGTAGTAAATCGTTCATATGTGTTACTGATGGGTGCCAGGAATACGGATAAAATATAATAAAATCCAATGAAAGGTTTGCTGAAGTCGCTAATGTACCTATTAAACGCATCTAATTGCTAGAAGAGGAGTAAAGATATTTCATTTGCACATCTATTACACGTAAAACACACCAAAATTGCACATAAATCTATATTTTTCCTTATGGCCATTCGGAAGTGCATAGTATGAAAAATACACACTCGATAAAAATTCCAGAGTGCTATTTCGGCAACCAGCTGTAGTTAATCGTTCATATTGTCACTGTTGGTCGCTATGAATACGGAGAAAATATGAAAAAACTATGGAAAGTCTGCTGATATCGCAAACGTACTTATTAAACGCTATATTAATGCAAATTCAACATCCAATTGTTAGGAGAGGCATAAAGATATTTCTTTTGCACATCTAGTACACGTAAAACACACCATAATTGCACATAAAGCTATATGTTTCCTTACAGCCATTCGCAGGTGGATAATCTGAAAATTAAACACTCGAACAATATTCCAGAGTTCTAATTCGGCAACCAGCTGTTGTAAATCGTTCATATTGTCACTGATGGGGGCCATGAATACGGATAAAATATAAAAACTGCAATGAAAAGTCGGTTGAAGTGCCAACTGTACTTATTAAACGCTATATTAATGCAGATTCAGCATTAAATTGCTAGGAGGGGCATAAAGATATTTCTTTTGCACATCTAGTACACGTAAAACACACCAGGAGAGCATATAAAGCTATATGATTTATTGCGGCTTTTCGCAAATGCGTAATCTTAAAAATACACACACGATAAAAATCCAGAGTGCTATTTGGGCAACCAGCTGTCGTAAATCGTTCATATTGTCACTGATGGGAGTAATGAACACGGATAACATATAAAAACTGCAATGAAAAGTCGGTTGTAGTGGCAACTGTACTTATTAAACGCTATATTAATGCAGATCCAGCATTAAATTGCTAGGAGAAGCATAAAGATATTTTCTTTGCAAATCCAGTACACGTAAAACACACCAGAAGTGCACATAAAGCTATACGTTTCCTTATCGCCATTCGCAGGTGGATAATCTGAACAATAACCACTCGACAAAAATTCCAAAATGCTAATTGGGCAACCAGCTCTAGTAAATCGCTCATATTGTCACTGATGGGTGCCATAAATATGGATAAAATATAAAGAATACAATAAAAAGTCCACTGAAGTCAGAAATGATTTTATTAAACGCTATATTAATGAAAATTCAGCATCCAATTGCCAGGAGATGAATAAAAATAGTCCTTTTACACATCTATTACACGTAAAACACACCAGAATTGCACATAAAGCTATATTTTTTCTTATAAACATTCGTAAATGCATAATCTAAAAATACACTCTCGATAAAAATCCCAGAGTGCTATTTCGGCAACTAGCTGTAGTAAATCGTTCATATTTGTCAATGATGGGTGCCATGAATAGAGATAAAATATAATAAAATCCAATGGAAAGTCCGCTGAAGTCGCAAATGTACTTACTAAACGGTATCTTAGTGCATCCAATTGCTAGGAGAGTCATAAATATATTTTATTTTCACATCTATTACACGTAACACACACCAAAATTACACATAAAGCTATATTTTTTCTTATGGCCATTCGCAAGTGCATAATCTGGAAAATACACACCCGATACAAATCCCAGAGTGCTATTTCGGCTACCAGCTGTATTAAACCGTTCATATTGTCACTGTTGGATGCCATGAATACGGATAAATATAATAAAATACATCGAAAAGTCTGCTGAAGTCGCAAATGTACTTATTAAACACTATCTTAATGCATCTAATTGTTAGAATAGGCATAAAGATAATTCTTTTGCAATTCTAGTACACGTAAAACACACCAGAAATACACATAAATCTATATGTTTCCTTGTGGCCACTTGTAATTGTATAATCTGAAAAATACACACTCGACAAAAATTCCAGAATGCTAATTCGGCAACCAGCTGTTGTAAATCGTTCATATTGTCACTGATTGATGCCATGAATGTGGATAAAGAATAAAAAAAATGCAATGAAAAGTCCGCTGAAGTCAGAAATGACCTTAAAAATAGTTATTTTACACATCTATTACACGTAAAACACACCAGAATTGCATATAAAGCTATATTTTTCCTTATGGCCGTTCGCAAATGCATAATCTGGAAAATACACAACCGATAAAAATCGGAGAGTGCTAATTCGGCAACCAGTTGTAGTAAATCGTTCATATTGTCACTGATGGGTGCCATGAATACGGATAAAATACAAAAAATGCAATGGAAAGTCTGCTGAAGTCGCAAATGTACTTATTAAACGCTGTATTAATGCCAATTCAGCATGCAATTGCTAGGAGAACATAAAGATATTACTTTTGCACATCTAGCACACGTGAAACACACCAGAATTGCATATAAAGCTATATGTTTTGTTGTGGCCATTGGCAAATGCATAATCTGAAAAATACACACTCGACAAAAATACCAGAGTGCTATTTCGGCAACCTGCTGTAGTAAATCGTTCCTATTCTCACTGATGGGAGCCATGAATACGGATAAAATATAAAAAATGCAATGAAAAGTCTGCTGAAGTCGCAAATGTACTTATTAAACGCTGTATTAATGCCAATTCAGCATGCAATTGCTAGGCTAGGCATAAAGGTATTTCTTTTGCACATCTAGTACACGTAAAACACACCAGAATTGCACATAATGCTATATGTTTCCTTATGGCCATTTGCAAGTGCATAATCTGAAAAATACACACTCTATAATAATCCCAGAGTGCTATTTCGGCAACCAGCCGTATCAAATAGTTTATATTATCACTGATAGGTGCCATGAATACGGATAAAATATAAAAAATGAAATGAAAAGTCCGCTGAAGTCGCAAATGTACTTATTAAACGCTGTATTAATATAAATTCAGCATTCAATTGCTAGGAGAGGCATAAAGATATTTCTTTTGCACATCTAGTACACGTAAAACACACCAGACGAGCACATAAAGCTATATGTTTTCTTGCTGCTATTCGCCAAAGCATAATCTGAAAAATACACACTCGATAAAAATCCCAGAGTGCTGTTTGGGCTACCAGCTGTAGTAAAACGTTCACATTGTCACTGATGGTAGCCATGAATACGGATAAAATATAAAAAATGCAATGAAAAGTCGGTTGAAGTGGCAGCTGTACCTATTAAACGCTATATTAATGCAAATTCAGCATGCAATTGCTGGAAAACTCATAAAGATATTTCTTTTGCACATTTAGTTCACGTAGTGGTCCGCTGAAGTCGCAAATGTACTTGTTAAACGGTATCTTAATGCATCCAATTGCTAGGAGAGGCGTAAATATATTTCATTTTCACATCTATTACACGTAACACACAGCAAAATTACACATAAAGCTATATTTTTTGTAAGGCCATTCGCAAAAGCATAATCTGAAAAACACTCGATGAAAATCCTAGAGTGCTGTTTCGGCAACCAACTGTAGTAAATAGTTCATATTGTCAATTATGGGTGCCATGAATACATATAAAATATAAATAATGCGATAAAAAGTCCGCTGAAGTCGCAAATGTAATTATTAAACGCTATATTAATGCAAATTCATCATCCAATTTCTAGAAGAGGCATAAAGATATTACTTTTGCACATCTAGCACACGTGAAACACACCAGAATTGCATATAAAGCTATATGTTTTGTTGTGGCCATTGGCAAATGCATAATCTGAAAAATACACACTCGACAAAAATACCAGAGTGCTATTTCGGCAACCTGCTGTAGTAAATCGTTCCTATTCTCACTGATGGGAGCCATGAATACGGATAAAATATAAAAAATGCAATGAAAAGTCTGCTGAAGTCGCAAATGTACTTATTAAACGCTGTATTAATGCCAATTCAGCATGCAATTGCTAGGCTAGGCATAAAGGTATTTCTTTTGCACATCTAGTACACGTAAAACACACCAGAATTGCACATAATGCTATATGTTTCCTTATGGCCATTTGCAAGTGCATAATCTGAAAAATACACACTCTATAATAATCCCAGAGTGCTATTTCGGCAACCAGCCGTATCAAATAGTTTATATTATCACTGATAGGTGCCATGAATACGGATAAAATATAAAAAATGAAATGAAAAGTCCGCTGAAGTCGCAAATGTACTTATTAAACGCTGTATTAATATAAATTCAGCATTCAATTGCTAGGAGAGGCATAAAGATATTTCTTTTGCACGTCTAGTACACGTAAAACACACCAGAATTGCACATTAAGCTATGTTTCCTTATGGCCATTCGCAAGTGCATAATCTGAAAAATACAGACTCGATAAAAATCTCAATATGCTATTTCGGCAACCAGCTGTAGTAAATCGTTCATATTGTCACTGATGAGTGTCATGAATACGGATAAAATACGAAAAATGCGATTAGAAGTCCGCTGAAGTCGAAAATGTACTTATTAATGCAAATTCAGCATCTAATTTCTAGGGGAGGCATAAAGATATTTTTGTTGCACATCTAGTACACGTAAAACCCACCAGAAGTGCACATAAAGTTATATGTTTTCTTGTGGCCAATCGCACATGCGTTATCTGAAAAATACAAACTCGATAAAACTGCCGGAGTGTTATTTCGGCAACTAGCTGTAGTAAATCGTTCATATTCTCACTGATGGGAGCCATGAATACGTTGGTCTCTATTCTCTATCATGTGCATTTTCTATTAAGTATGTAAATAACACATGCAGATTCGTTAATTACTCATTTATATTTCATTTTTTACTTCCTTTTGCAATAAAGGAAGTATTGGATTCACCCCAAAAATTTGAAATTGAGTTTTCAAGAGATCTTCACGTTTTAGAGTCTCCTGAACCCAAAAAACGTATTTTTTGTCATTGGTCTGTCTGTGTGTCTGTGTGTCTGTCTGTCTGTGTGTGTGTCTGTAAACAGAATATCTCAAAAACGAAAAGAGGTATGGCATTGAAACTTCATATATAAGTTGTTTGTACTATGTGGATGCGACAGCAAGCTTTTGAAGAAAATCGCGTAACCGAAAGTAGGTGTTTACTCACGATACACTTATACTCTTGTACTTTTTCAGTTTTTTTTTCGATTTTTGTCAAAAACTGCTTAAACGATTTTTTTTAAACTTTACATTTTTGTTACAGTTTGAATGTGTATTGATATGAGATAGGTGATTTTCCAGTTGAATACTTCTAAAATGGGTGTCTTTTTTTTATTAACTCCTATTTTAAATAGAACACCCTGTATATTATTACATTTTTGAATTCCTTGAAATTCTAGAGAAAATTTGTCTCTTCAACTAACGCTCTATTTTGTACCGTTTTTGCAGAATTTATAATTCTTTTAAATTTTTGACAAATGCTTAAAAATTTTAAATTAAATATTTGGCTAATTATAAAATCACTGTAAAAGGAAGTTGTGTGCGTATATCACACCAGCTTTTTATCATTTCATTTATTACTACTTTGAATTTTAGGACGTAGGTATCTCTTTAACGTATTAAGTGGAATATTATAATTAATGTAACTGTTCCAACAAAAGTCGTATAGTAACTGTAGTTTAAATTTGAATGAACAATATAAAATTCCTAATATAAAAATACGGGCTATCCATAATGTTTTAAAGATATTTAAAATATAAGAACGCTTGGTATGCGGCGTTGCCAGCTGTAGATATTTAAACTGTAGTACAGCTACAGGAGTTCTGAAATGGATTGTAAGTAACACTCGACTAATGAAAAGTAGTACATATTATCTGCTACTGATCATGCTATAAATCACACATAAAAAGAAAGTTAATGGACAATACACTTCAATACTGCCAAACGTATAGCACGAATCACAGGTGATTATAACTATAATGTATTTGATCTCTCGGTACTTTCCAATTTTACTATGACTTTTCACGGCTGTCAATAAAAAATTATGTTTTTTAACTATTTATTGACTTGTTGGATAAAAATTTTGTATAGCACGTGTGTGTTATTACCAATAATTCACTCCAGAAATGACCCTTCTCGGCCTGGCGGCTTCGAGGGCTCAACTTTTCTCGCGTGGGTTATTTGTAAATATAATAGTGTAACACACTTTCGTAAGTAAAAAGTAGTGGATAAATTCGTTAAAAATTCAAGGAATCACTTTTAGAAAAAGCACTGGGACTCGTCAATTTTTATTTTTAATTGCACATTTTTTTTCAAATAAAATCTATACATACAGGGTGATCCGCGTCATCGATGTTTTTTTAATGGCAACCCCTTTTTTATTACGGAATTTGAAAAAACGCATGTTTTTACTTACGCTAAACTGATTTTTGAATATAGGTCACATGACTAAAAATTAAGAAAAAACAAATTTAATTGCAAAATACTAAACCTATACGCAATATAGCTTAGCGTAAGTAAAAAAATGCATTCAAATACCGTAATAAAAAAGGGAGCTGCCATTAAATAAAACATCGATTAGGTCATACCTCCTAAGCGGGTCACCCTGTATGTATTTTATAGGAAAAAATGCTCAAATAAAAATAGAAATCGATTATAATCTCCGCGTTTGTTCCTTGAATTTTTAACGAATTTATTCACTACTTTACGAAAGCACTGTATCATAAATAACTGTTAAAAAGAATTGAATATTTTTTAAAATCACAAAATTAAATCTGTACGAAAAGTCCAAAAATTAATAATGGGAATATCATTTTAATGGAAATAATATAGTTTTTGAAATATGTAATCGCAAAACAATTTTTTCCGGAAATTTCAATTTTTAGTTGATTTTAAGAATTATTATAAAAATCAATAAATTTGGTATACAGTCTTTACCTGCGAAGAGATTCGCTTTATATAATTTTAAACTCATTGCCACTGTTAACTGAAATTTGTGTGTGCAGTAAAAGAAAGTCGTGGATGGCCACACCTCATTTTTTATTAATCAAAAAATACGGAAACGGATAAATCTCGAGTTGAAATTTTTTCATGATTGCTATACTTTATGTATGACCGGGCGGAAGTGATCACTTTACATCCTATTTTTGATGGCTAAATATGTCACTTTACGGCCCTAGGGCCCACCATGAAAAGTGTAAATCATGTCTAAGCTGGTTTCATACCATCAGTAATATATAATATTCTAATGTCAATCAGCTTTCAAGTAATGACAGTTCATCTGCAAATTGTACATGTAACTGTTTTGTTAAGGCTTTGCAACATTGTGCATGGTTTAAGTAGGTACTAGTTGAGTTTTTAAAACCGTATAGTAGCATAGAAAACGTTGAAAAGAGTATATGTCTTCCAAACTTCTCAATGCATCTGTCAAATTTGAAGGTTATTATCGAAGTGTCACTGAATGACAATCAAACAGTAATTTTCTGAATTAAATTACGAAGTGACTTACTGTTCTCAATGCTGGCCTGATTTTAAATAGCTTTCCAATTTCTGGTTGGAATACTATACATACATACTAACGGGTGTTCATAAACAGTCGTCATCCCAGTAGGTTTTGACTTCAGAAACGTATGTCTATTAAAATTGAGAAAAAATGCTCTATGACAGTACTCAATGACGTTTCATTGTGTTCCACGAATTAATCAAAGACATAACATTTTGTTTTTCAAAGCAACTGGGATGACGACTGTTTATGAACACCCGTTATTATTTTACTTCGTAAAATCAAGTAAAGTACGTTTTTTTCCTATAAAAATTTTCAAGGTGAAGATAAAATTGGCAAAACTGTTTTTTTTTAATTATTGGAAAATTTATTTTCCTCGGGTTTTTCTGTAAACGACGTGTGTCATTTTGACATTTAAAATTAAATTGTCAGCCTTTCTTTTTTGAAAATAAATACACGTAAAAAAAGGAATCTTTTAAAATTAAATATAAAAAAAGCAATTCTCAGGTGGGCAGAGGAACTGTTGGATCTGCAGCCTAACATGCCAGAAGAAGAAGATTACCTAAACACAAAACTCCTTTAATGCCATATTTTAAATTTCCCACCAATTTTTAGTTCTAAAAAGTTACTAAAACAAATTCTACCAACCTATTTTTTTAAATAATCCAAGTAATGCCAACATAAACCCTAAATTATTTGACCTTCAAAATTTGTATAGGAAAAAAACGTACTTTAATAGCAAATTTCGGAATGTAAAATGTTTGCTTTTATTTTTATTGTCTGTCACTATGTTATTTATTATTATTAGAGACGTGTATCATTTAAAACTATAGCTCCTATGTCTTTGTAAAGTTAGATGTCACCATTGGTATAACAACAATTTATGAGATGTAACTTGTAAGTTGTTTCACTATGAATTTAGATTTTTTTAAGTAAATTTATTTTCTGAATTTGATGATGAAATACTGACAACCGAATTCGATCCTAAAGATATAATTTTACCAATATATAAACGATTTAAAATTAGAGGGCGAATATATTAGGGCGATTAAAAAGAGAAAAATCATAAAACCAATATGTGAGTGTGAAATTGCAAATTTGTAAAGATTTTCAGCTTAGACTGTTTTCAAGATAAACAGAAATTTTTCGCGTAATGTGCCTTACATCTTGTAAACCCAAACAAGGTCTTTTCTTCAATTTTAATTGGACATTTTTATATTTTTAAGATTTATCATATATTACAAGTATTACAATAACAAACTTCTTTATATCGAGAGATCCAAAAAAAACTGTTCCTCAGCGGGTGTGTAAATTCAACGTATGAATAATATGTTGGTGACACTGTACGTCAATGTCAAATTCGAAGTAATCAGGTTAAGTTTTCCGTCAGTTATGCCATAGAATAAGGCAAAACCTAACCCCCTAACCTCGAATTTGACATAGACTTACAGTGCTACCAACATATTAGTCATAAGTTGAATTTCCACAGCCCGCTGAGGAACAGGTTTTTTTGGATCTCTCGATATTATATGCAGAGCTTTACTTTGAAAGAATTTCTTGTTTGGTACTAATTTGGGGTTATCAAATTTTGCAATGTATGTATGATCGTTAACCTCGTGTTACCTTAGCTATTACATTATAATGATTACGGTCCTGTACACACCGACTTTTAATTCTGAAGTTCCTTAATAGAGGCCACTCTGTAGGACGCTTTGAATAGGAACATAAACAGTTGACTATATGCTGCGTCATATATATTTATCTTTGTCTCACTACCGCAAACAAATCAGGTTATGTTGACTACGTATACCACATTTAATAGGGTATTGAGTCGCCGTAAAAAGAATAATGAAAATGGTTAGAAATTTGTGTTTTTGTGTCTTTGCAGCCGTAATGTATTCCATGGTGCAGTAAAATGTAATTTTTGTATTCCAGAGCAAGAGATTTCACTGATAGTAGCATAGCTTCGCAGTAATGATGGAGAGCAATGCGTGTGACACGGATAACCTACCTAACGAATCTGACAACACAAATTTAAACGAGGCAACCCCAGCAACCGCCCCACTGGTAGCATCAGATGCCCCCAAGGATGCGAACTGTTTGTCGGCGAATGCCGAAGAAGGCGACGATGCGATAAGCAGCACTACTCCCGATAAATTTGTCGAGGAATTGGACCCTAGCACAAGTAACATGATAGCTTTGGAACCGAGTTTAAACGTCGAAACGGACGCGGATTTTTTCGCTGCAGAATTGAGCATAACTGATGTTCCCACAGAAAAAATAACTGAAAATGTTGAAGACATCGTGCAGGATTTAGAAAATTTGTTAGGGGAATCGAATGACAGTTATCGATTTGGGCGTGAGTCATTTGACAACTCAAAGTTAACGGAGTCTTTCGACGAAGTTAATAGCTCCAATGTAGAGGACCTAGTGCAACAAAGTGTTTTACATCAATTTGAGGAGGCCAATATGGATTTAGACACACCTGTTCTTAAAGACGACGTGTTGCCTGGTGATGGTATTCTGCCAGCAGATATTATTAGTAGTGATTTAAGTATTCCTTTAGAAATGCCAGGTACTACGACGTCGGAAGTGAGTGTTTCTGCCGATGTTATTAACGAATTAAAAGACATTACAGAAACTGAAACTGCTGTATTAGATTTAGTTGAAAGTACTGCGGAAAGTGCAGCTGATATAACTTTAGAATTAAAAGATATAATTCCAGAGGTAGTTCCATTGGAAATAGTAGAACAAGGTGGACTTGCTATTGATACAGATGTAAATGTATCCACTTACGATACTGCACTAACCAAAGATGCTGATCCATGTACAAATAGCATATTTGGAGATGTGGAAAAATCTGAAGCAGGCTGTAGTAGTAATGTCGAGCAAATATCTGAAGTTGAAGCTCAAATAGAAACACCAGATGATAAAGTGTGTGAAATGGATGTAGCTCAAGAAGATTCCGTTACAAGTATAAATATACCTGACACTCCTGACAGTAATGAAATAAGTTTGAATCTCGACGACCTACCTGTGCAAATTAATTTAGATCAAAATCTGACGGCTTTGGAGCAACCTTTGGAAAATCCTGCAGAATTATTGGATGAATTGGTGGAAAGTGCAAATATTCCAGATGATAGTAGTACGTGTGTTGAAGATTTACTGGATAGTGGAAAAGATTTATCAAACAATCTTGATAGTGAAATAGTTACACCGAGTATCGTTGAAGATGAAGCAAAACTGCAAGCAGCTTTACCAGAGGTAACACAGTCTGTTGAAGACGATCAAATAAGAAACATTTCATCAGAGGTAACACAGTCTGTTCAAGACGATCAAATAAGAAACATTTCATCAGAAGTAACACAGTTTGTTGAAGACGATCAAATAAGAAACATTTCACCAGAAGTAACACAGTCTGTTGAAGACAATCAAATAAGAAACACTTCACCAGAGGTAACACCGTCTGTTGAACAAGATCAACCAAGATTACCCGAAATTAGTGAACCTAGTATTGAGGATGTGACATCGGTAGAAGAAATAAAAGGAGCTGAAGATTTAGCAGCATTACCGGAAACAGTAAAAGCTGAAGACGAAGAACAGAAAGACCAAAAGCAGGAAGTGCAACTAAAGCTACCGGAAGGGAACGAACAAGAAGATAAAAATGAATCAGAATCGGAACAACCTAAAGAACAAGAAATTTTATCAGAAATGGAACAGTCTGAAGATGTGGAAGAAGTTGCTGCTTTGCCAGAAATAGTAAAAAAATCTAATTTAATATGTGAAGATGTTAGTATGAACATGGATGATAATGCCTCTGCAGACGTTTTGCCAATTCAAGCCGACGAGGAGCCTGAAGAACTGAAGACTACAGAACTGGTGCAGCCACTGACGGTAGAAGTTGAAGATCCTGCTTTTAACGAATCAGCTATAACAGCAGTAGCTGCTGAAGTACAAAAAGCAAATAAAGTTGAAGAAGTAGAACCGATGGAAGTTGCAGAAGTAGTAGAGGCAGATATTCCCACAAACAAAGCGCAAGCAGAGGGCGATAATGAAAACCACATCAACAGGGCACCGTTAAAAATGACTATAGCCAAGCACAAATCAGAAAACGTACATTCCATTTTAAAAATTTACGATCCTAACGAGGTCCACCCAAGTGACGAACAACATATTCCAAAATTGGTAATTAAGTCGACTCCTTCATCTACGACTGATCCAGAAGAATCGACAACGCCTGAAGAACCAGTCATTCCTAAGATAACTATTAAACCTGTACTGACGCCACCTGAATCTCAGCACAGTCCAAAGTTGACTATCAAACCTATAAAGCTGCCAGCTAAGCAAGATGTGGATACTCCCAGATCAAAATCGACGAGTGGTACAGGAAGTCCTAGGATAACTATTAAACCTGTCATTAAGCCTGAAACACTAAGTCCATTGAAGGTCACATTACGACCATATCCTCGGTGTGAAGATATGCCGAGCAGCCCCAAGTTGAATATCAAACCCATTGTAAAGCCATCGGAAGATGAATCTCATCATAGTCCAAAAATCACCATTAAACCCATCATAAAACCACCAGATGAGGTACCGACTCATGCAGAGGAGAGGCACAGCCCGAGAATTACCATAAAACCAATCATAAAGCCCACGGAGGAATTTACAAAAAGCGACGAGAGTGTACAAAGTCCTCGAATCACAATTAAACCAATTATTAAACAAGAGCGCGAAGAAAGTGACGATTCACAATCGCCGCCAATGCAGCAACCGTTTAAGTTGAATATTAAGCCAGTGGTGAGACCTGCAGAGTCAAGTTTAAGTCCAAAAATTACAATAAAGCCCATCGTGAAGCCGCCTGAAGTGAAAAGTGAGCCCGTAGAGCTAATAGATTTTGAAGAACAAATTAAACAGGAGAGAATAGTGTTGAAAATTGCAAAAAATACCAAAAAAGCTTCTTCGGAAAACGAAAAATTGAAAAAGATCAAGGTTAAGCTGTCCAAAGAGGGCGGCACTGCTCACATCGTGTCTGCAGCTTCTCTGAAACGGTCAGCTTCAGACGACATTGAGCACGAATCGAAATACTTCAAGGCGGAATCGACCTCAGACTTGACAATTAGTTTGGTTTCGAATACAACAAGCACAACCACTCTACCGGACGTAACAATCACGCGAGTTGATAATAGTAGTATAAAAACTGAGTTTAAACAAGAAGATTCAAGTAGCAATGACACTAATGCAGCAGTTAGCATTGAAAGTTTACCATCGAATGTGTCCTCGTCCGTCAGCATGGAGGAACTTCCCGATCCTTTAGCAGACATTCCCGTGTTTGAAATTACTTTGGAAACCGCAGCTGCCATGAATACCGCCAGTAAAGCCACAGCAGCCGCAGCCAGTGGTGCCGGTTAGTAGCATTTTTTAATCTTATCAACTCACTGTCTCTCCTTTAAAAATCTTGCAGCTGTGCCACCGGCTCCTCGAAAGCGGGGCAGGCCGCGAAAGGTGCCCCTAGAAGTTCGGGAGGATTTCAAGGACCCCAAGGAAGAAGAGCCAGTTCCAGTGCGGGAGTCGACCAGGCCGAAACGCAGCTGCCGAGGAACGTCGGCGAGGGCGACTCTGGGCATCAAACCGAGGAAGCCGAGGGCTCCCCGAGGTGGAGGAAAACGAACCGTTTCTACACGGGCAACGTCTGCTAGAAAGAGCAAGGTCTGTCGGTTTGAATGAGTGTAAATTTCGCGGAATAGTTTTATGACGTGTCCTTTTTCCGAGTTGGTGGGACGTGGAACTATGATATGGGTGAGGCTGATCTTTATAATTGTTTAAATTCAGAATGAGCGCTGATGCTCTGAAGCTTTTTGTTAATTTATGACTTAAGTTAAACCTAGAATAAATAGCTATATATAAATATATATGAGTTGAGATCTGTTCTAAAAATTTAGAATTGTGTTGTAAGATTTATTTTGTTTGATGAGTATTATAAATTTATAGCTTCCCGCGTGCTTTGGTCGTAATTAAGCATGCAGGGGTAGGTCGAACTATGAAATTGTATTAATATATTAAGGGCTCTGTAAGAGCCAATTATTTTTCATCTTTATTTTTTTAACGCCAATAAACCTTATATAAAATTAAATGGCATATTATTTCCCATAATCTAACACAAATTTTGCTTTCATTTGCATCTCAAATAGACATGAGGAATCTTAACCTAGTCGTAGTAGACAACACAGAATGGTGTTATTTGATAAACATAATGGAAAACAAAACAGTAACTAATTGTAACAGCAATAGTTGCCTAATTAAATAATTCTACACTGTTACTCTCTTTTATTTAAAAATATCATTTACAGATTTCTGATTCAAGTCTAGGAGTTAACCAGTATTTAGCAAATAACTTTTCTGTGAATTATGTTAAATATTAGTTGATGAGTGATTTGAACAAATATCGTAACTATTAATGAATTCAAAATTGTATTTCATATTCTAAACCCAAGCTAATGTATTCTGTGTTTTAAATAATAAATAAAATTGTCTACATTCATTTAATGGTAATTTTCTCGTTCCTGTAGCAGTGAAAATAATATAACAGATTCAATACACGTTAAATATTTTTTTAAACGTAAGCGTGGAGAGATATATTCACACGTCTTTACTTGCAATTTCAAGTATTCATTAAACTTGCAAATCTACTGGTTTTGTGCACTTGAGTGAGAGAATTTGTAAGAGCATTATAGGAAATAATGTGTCGGTTTAATGTGTGGAATATAAAACTTCAAGCGACATGAAGATTTCAGTGAGTTTCCATTTGTTTTAAAATTTGCGTGAGTATGAGTAGGGCAGTATCTAAATACAACGCAACATAATTTTCTTGTAAAACAATTGCACTACACCATTTTCAATTGTAATTGGATTAGTAAATTGTCATTCAGAAACCAAGCGACGACTTTTACGTAAAATTACTATAGAGATACATACATAAAATCACGTGAATTCTTGGATGGAAAATTTTAGTGATTTATTTTAAACTAAAAATATACGGTACCCCCACCCAAAAAAAGCGCCCTTCGGTGCTTACCAAGAATACTTTGACACTCAGCATCACTCCGTTTTGCTAGTACAATGAACTGTTGTGAACCAGTTCGTTATCGAAAAAAAAAAAACTTTGCCGACGACTATACCTCAAAAGTTGATGTTGCCTTCATTTTCGGAGGACCTATCGTATGAAAACGATTCAAGACTTCGTACACTTCGTGTCGAAATAATTAAAATCAACCTGTCCAACGATTTTTATAAATATGAAATTTGTGGCAACCTTCACACTTCTTCGAATTCGTTTTTTCATTGCTGAAGATTCGTGATCTTATGAACAGGTATTTGTTATTGATCAACATTAGCTGTGGTTTTGTATTCTTAAACATCTTGTAATGATGTGTTGGTTAAGTTCTTCACCTGATCAATCCATCGTGATGGAGATCACCCTTGTGGCCTTCTGTCCTCAACTTTACCCTGGACAATGAATTTTCTTCATCTTTACGTGTTATGTGGCCAAAATAATTTGTCCTCGGCATTCTTTCGATAATCTATCCGATATCTGAAGTACGGGTTTGTTCTCTACACTTTTACACACATCCTGTATACATATGTATAAAAATTAGAGCTTTACCTTTACTTCTTATATAGTAATGTTTCGTAAAGATCGTTTTTTAATTTCTGATTTGATAGTTTTTGTATTATAATTGAAGCTTTGTGGATATCAGTTAACGCTTTCTAAATTACAATTTGCACTTTCTGAACAACATTCTACAGATCTGAATTACAATTTACTAATCTGAATTGCCAGTTACAGTCTATGAATTACAATTTACACGTTCTGAATTACAATTCAATAATCGGAATTACAGTTCACTATTCTAAATTGCAATTTCCACTTTATGAATTACAATTTATTAATCTGAATTACAAGTTACCTTTATAAATTACAATTTGCTAATCTGAATTACATTTGACACTTTCTCAATTACAATTTATTAATCTGAATTACAATTTACACGTTCTGAATTAGAATCTACAAATCTGAATTACGTTTGATGCTTTCTGAATTAGAATCTACTAATCTGAATTACATTTAACACCTGAATTACAGTTCACTATTCTAAATTACAATTTACACTTTCTGAATTACAATCTACTTAAGTTTGATTTCTTCTGAATTACAAGTAACACTTTCTGAATTACAAATTACGAATCTGAATTACATTTGACACTCATAATTACAATTTATTTATCTGAATTACAATTTACACGTTCTGAATTAGAATCTACAAATCTGAATTACGTTTGATGCTTTCTGAATTAGAATCTACTAATCTGAATTACATTTAACACCTGAATTACAGTTCACTATTCTAAATTACAATTTACACTTTCTGATTTACAATCTACTTAAGTTTGATTCCTTCTGAATTACAAGTCACACTTTCTGAATTACAAATTACGAATCTGACTCTCTTAATTATAATTTATTAATCTGAATTACAAGTTAACTTTATAAATTACAATTTGCTAATCTGAATTACATTTGACACTTTCTGAATTACAATTTATTAATTTAAATTACAATTTACACGTTCTAAATTAGAATCTACAAATCTGAATTACGTTTGATGCTTTCTGAATTAGAATCTACTAATCTGAATTACATTTAACACCTGAATTACAGTTCACTATTCTACATTACAATTTACACTTTTTGAATTACAATCTACTTAAGTTTCATTCCTTCTGAATTACAAGTTGCACTTTCTGAATTACAAATTACGAATTTGAATTACATTTGACACTCTTAATTACAATTTATTAATCGGAATTACCAGCTACACTTTCTGAATTACAGTTCACTTATCTGAATAACAATTTACACTTTCTGAATTAGAATTTACTAATCTGATTTACATTTGCTGCTGTATGAATTACAACTTATTAATCTGAATTAAAAGTTGCGCTTTCTAAATTATGAATCTTAATTACATTTGACACTCTTAATTACAATTTATTAATCTGAATTGCTAGCTACACTTTTTGAATTACAATTTCTGAATTACAGTTCACTAATCTGAATAATAATTTACACTTTCTGAATTATAATTTACTAATCTGAATTATATTTGATTCTTTATGAATTGCAATTTATTAATCTGAATTACAACTTACACTTTCTGAATTACAAATTACTAATCTGAATTGCATTTGACACTCTTAATTACGATTTATTATTCGGAATTACAAGCTACACTTCCTGAATTACAATTCTGAATTACAGTTCACTAATCTGAATAATAATTTACACTTTCTGAATTATAATTGACTAATCTAAATTACATTTGATTCTTTATGAATTGCAATTTATTAATCTGAATTACAACTTACACTTTCTGAATTACAAATTACTAATCTGAATTACATTTGACACTCTTAATTACGATTTATTATTGGGAATTACAAGCTACACTTCCTGAATTACAATTTCTGAATTAGAGTTCACTAATCTGAATAATAATTTACACTTTCTGAATTATAATTTACTAATCTGAATTACATTTGATTCTTTATGAATTACAATTTATTAATCTGAATTACAAGTTACACTTTCTGAATTACGAATTTTAATTACATTTGACACTCTTAATTACAATTGATTAATCCGAATTACAAGCAACACTTCCTGAATTACAATTTACAAGTTTTTAATTACAATATACACTTTCTGAATTACATTTGACACTCTTAATTACGAATTATTAATCGGAATTACAAGCTACACTTTCTGAATTACAAATTATGAATTACAGTTCATTAATCTGAATAACAATTTACACTTTCTGAATTATAATTTACTAATCTGATTTACATTTGATGCTTTATGAATTACAATTTATTAATCTGAATTACAAGTTACACTTTCTGAATTATGAATCTAAATTACATTTGACACTCTTAATTACAATTTATTAATCTATATTACAAGCTACACTTCCTGAATTACAATTTACACTTTCTGAATTAAAATCTACTAATCTAAATTACATTTGACACTCTTAATTACAATTTATTAGTCTGAATTATAAGCTACACTTCCTGAATTACAAGTTATATCTGAATTACATTTGATGCCTTCTGAATTCAAATGTATCAATCTGAATTACAGTTTACATTTTCTGAATTAGAATCTACTAACCTGAATTACTTTTGATGCTTTCTGAATTACAATTTATTAACCTGAATTACAAGTTACACTTTCTGAATTACAACTTACTAATCTGAATTACAATTTACACTTTCTGAATTACAATCTACTGCTCTTGAATTAAGTTTGATACCTTCTGAATAACAACTTATGAATCTGAATTAAAATCTACACTTTCTGAATTAGAATCTACTAATCTGAATTACGTTTGATGCTTTCTGAATTACAATTTGTTAATCTGACTTAAAGTTACACTTTCTCAATTACCATTTACTAATCTGAATTACATTTAATGCTTTTTGAATTACAACTTATGAATCTGAATTAAAATTTACACTTTCTAAATTGCAATTTACTAATCTGAATTAGATTTAATGCTTTCTGAATTACAACTTACTAATCTGAATTACAAGTTACACTTTCTGAATTACAATTTACTAATCTGAATTACATTTAATGCTTTCTGAATTACAACTTATGAGTCTGAATTAAAATCTACACTTTCTGAATTAGAATCTACTAATCTGAATTAGGTTTTATGCTTTCTGAAATACAATTTATTAATCTGACGTACAAGTTACACTTTCTGAATTAGAAATGACTAATCTGAATTACAAGCTACACTTCCTGAATTACAATTTATTAATCTGACTTACAAGTTACACTTAATTACAATTTACTAATCTGAATTACATTTAATGCTTTCTGAATTACAACTTACTAATCTGAATTACAAGTTACACTTTCTGAATTACAGTTTACTAATCTGAATTACATTTGACACTCTCAATTACGATTTATTAATCGGAATTACAAGCTACACTTCCTGAATTACATTTTCTGAATTACAATTCACTAATGTGAATAACAACTTACAGTTTCTGTATTATAATTTACTAATCTGAATTACATTTGATGCTTTCTGAATTACAATTTATTAATCCGATTTACAATCTACTACTCTGAATTACATTTGATGCTTTATTAATTACAATGTATTACTCTGAATTACAAGTTACACTTTCTGAATTACATTTGACGCTCTTAATTACCATTTATTAATCTGAATTACAAGCTACACTTCCTGAATTACATTTTCTGAATTACAATTCACTAATGTGAATAACAACTTACAGTTTCTGTATTATAATTTACTAATCTGAATTACATTTGATGCTTTCTGAATTACAATTTATTAATCGGATTTACAATCTACTACTCTGAATTACATTTGATGCTTTATTAATTACAATGTATTACTCTGAATTACAAGTTACACTTTCTGAATTACATTTGACGCTCTTAATTACCATTTATTAATCTGAATTACAAGCTACACTTCCTGAATTACCATTTATATGTTTTGAATTACAAGTTACACTTTCTGAATTACGAATCTGAATTACATTTGACACTCTTAATTACAATTTTACAATTTATTAATTTGAATTACAAGCTACACTTCCTGAATAACAATTTACACTTTCTGAATTAGAATTTACTAATCTGAAATACATCTTATACTTTTTGAATTACAATTGAAGGTGTAGTTTCAATAAAACATAATTGAACATGAAATTTTAATATACAGCTTATTTGAATTATGAAAACCGTAAATACAAAGGTGTGTTGTAATGACGAATAATGTTCAAAAAATAAACTTAATATAACTATCTTACTTTTTAAGTTGAACACGAATATAACTACAAGAAATATAAAATGAACAACAATAATTGTCAAAGCAGTAAATGTAAAATTTTTGCTTGTTTTTAGTGATGCGTTGAGGCCCACATTGAGATCCGTGGGGACCAGTTACACGAAAATTTTAATAACAAAATCTTATATGATGTAGATGTTAAAATCAGCGTTAAAAATGCAATAGATGTAAAATGACACCCACTCATAAGAAAAATCAAAATTGGTGATGACTATGGGTAATCGAAGTGTAACAAATTTTACTGTTGCTATGTAATTCTAAATGAAAAAGTTTGCACAATGTAAAATTCTCTATAGTGAGATTTACAGCTAACAAAAACAAAACTTGCACTTGGTTTTTTTTTGTAAAACGGCTCTGTTTAATCGAAAAAAATCCATTCACTCTTTTTTTGCAAACCAGTAGGCTATGATATTTGGCCTGTTAGGTTACACATTCTAGGGTATTAATTACTATTTTGTTATACAACATGACGTAAACCCCGAAAATTCTACTGTAAGTGCAAATAAAAGTACAACGTACATTTCTGAGGGCCTTACTAGCTTTTATTTTCTTTTCAGTATTTCTTTTACGTTTAGGTATTGAAATAAAAGTGTCATACCATTTTAATACAGTGTGTGATTAAAACTAAATTAACAAAGTGAAAGCTTTTAAATAAATATAACATAATTTGTATGAGTATAATAGAATACACATAAAATGCAATTTGTGCATGGGTTTCTTTTTCTACGGTCAAGGTGTAATGTATGACTTTTTGTGTAAAATCGGGACAAAATGAAATTCGGTACAGACATTAAAAAATATGTACTGTCCCGCCTAAACCGGGACAAATAGTCATTCTAATAATTGTATCTAGTTGAATGCAGGCTTTCACAGCCATTGTCCATAATTGTAGGTTATTTCGGGTAATGCTGTGGTCGTCGATTTAAACTTGACGTTTTGCTGCTCATGCTGTCAGCTGCTTCAGAAGTTTTCTAAGGACTAGAAAACATGATGAGTACAGCAGTAATTGTATAACAAAACAAGGAAATCTTGAAAAGTAAAGCAGGTATACAGGGTGATTTTAAAATGTTTTGCTGAAGTCAGGACAATTATGCTACACCCGCAAGACAGTTAAAAAGTCTGTATACACATATGTATCTGAAAACAGTATTTTGAAGTTAAAAGCAGTTTTTGTATTAAAGATATCACCAACATTGTTAAATAAAATTACACTGATTTATTTACTAATAGAGGTACCCGGTACCACGGAATATTATACCATTTTGTTTTCTGTTAGCTAATTCAAGTAACGGGAAAGGCAATAGTATCAATAGAAAGATAAAATTATTAGACATTAAATGATACTTACTGAAATTTGCCTATGTTTGACTTTGATAATGGACATTCAGTACCTATATTTTTTATAAACAATCACTGAGGTATTTTTAGCACTACAAAGAAAGGTTGTCAATAAATTAAATAAAAGCTTCTTCTTTTTACACAATATTTTTTGTTTTACATTCTAGAGTTAAATAAAAATATTGTTTTTGTTACTTACTCTAGAGCAAGCTACATAAAATTGACCATGAGAAACGTATGGTTCTCGTAAACTCAATTCGTGCTACATCTAAAGTTTGCCCTTGAGCTTTAATTTTATTATTGTAATAACAAAACATATTTTTATAGGAAATTAAAGCCGTTTAAGTTGGAAAGGGTACTCCGAGGGGATTAATGGTATTCTAGAAATAAAAACATTACTCCCAGCAGAGCGCCATGTAATTATTGTGGCTTCAATGGCATAAGGTTTTAAAGCACATATTTGAAGTCTGGTTCCATTGCACAAATGAGGGGGATTTAAGTTTCTAAGCAACATTATGGGTGCTCCAATTTTAAGCATTAAGGGGTGGTAATCCAGAAGGTTGACTCTCGCAAGTCTGTTGGATAATTAACAGTCATCATCATTTAAAGGTGTATCGATGGAGTCATATTCTTTCTTTACCTTTCATTTGTGTGGGATGCAGAATCTTTTTTGGTATTTAGAATCGCCCATTCACAAAAATGCATCACCTTTTAAATGACCTCTCATGTTTACTTTTAAAGGTAGTGTGTCCACATGATTCCAAATGCGAGAACATTTAATTGAAGCGTTTACTTCATCGGCTCTAGTTCCTCTCTGAACCACTGAAAGAATCTGCATAAAATCTCCAGAGCGCAACAACGTTGCTTCACTTATAACGATTAATTTACACTCTTGTGGTATTCTTGCCAACGTGGTTCCTATCTTAATATTACCGACAGGACTTTCAGGAAACAAGTGATACCATAGCTACTTGTTGTCTAGCTATCAAAGTAAATATTGTATTTTCTATTTCGGTTACTCGTATGGAAAATAGTACCGGGTGTCTTAAAATGAATTACATCTAGTATGCTTTGAATTTCCCATAATGCAATCTAAAATTTTACTTGAAATTGTTAAGACTGTAAGTCTATGTCAAATTCGAGGTTAGCAGGTTAGGTTTTGCGTCAGTTCTGACACAAACTGACGCAAAACGTAACCTGATAACCTCAAATATGACATTTGCCAATTTAGTTAATGCGTAGTAATTTTTACTGTAGAATTTAGTTCAGTAAAATACACACGTTTGTGGAAAACAACCTTCCTTTATTTTTATTTAAACAAATAAACAAATACACATATGTACACATCCGTTAATATTACGAAAAATTACGAGTACGAATTTTAAGTAATTGTTTTCGTTACTGACTTAGCAAAATGCGCGCAAGTTGTACAAGCGCAAATGATGTGATCAAGACTGATCTGGGACAAAAACTGGTCTCGAAAACTAGGCTACTCGAGTTTATGTAACAAGTGTTTGAATGAAAGAAGCGCCGGCTATTCTTTCGGATACAATAGCATTGTCCAGCCGATCCTTCGCCCTATTGTGACAGGCAAGTTTGGTATGACTTCCGATAATACAACGAGTCTGGTCATTGCGTGTGTTCCTTTCATATTCCAGAATTTATGACTGTATTGTGACTAGAGTTGGTCACTGTTCGTTTTTGGGTCACAAGGATATTTACGTAACCCTTCCTTTTGTCGTCGGGTGCCTCTTCGATTGTAACATCCGTCCTGCTATTTTTCGAATTTATAGTTTGACGTTTTTGACAAGTTACACTGCATTGTATGTATGACGACACAAATCGGACTTTCTAGACTGCACCTCGCGAACACTTTTTTGTTCGTGTTTTTCGTTACAGGCTATTCATCACTCACGTTTTAAATCGCGCTGACGTTTACAGATTTAGAACTGCACTTAGTGTCAAGTTTGAGTTTATGACCGTCCCTTTGCACGACAGGCGTTTTTAGGCCATTATCTTGGTACGCTACACTACTAACAACGAATTTGACTTAGACATTACGTCACTCATTTGACACTATTTCCGTTAGGTAATGAAGTTCATTATACTACTCCGTTATGTAATGACTTCATCACCTAACTGAGTGGTGTAATGGCTTCATTACCTAACTGAAATAGTGTCAAATGAATGACATAATGACATTTGCCTACTAAAATATTTTTGAAAATGACAGATCTGACATTTCTCTTAATGCACTTTTCTCAGTTTTAGGCAGTCGTAGATACAATTTTGTGCAATATATATGTAATAATGCATCATTAATATACTGGTGTGCTTACACACACGTATATTAATGTTGCTCTTATCCTACTTGTATAGTAAATAACTATTATGTAATTTTTTGTTTATAAATACTAATACAAAATGCAAAAAAATAGTATACACACTTTGTAAGAAAAGTAGTTTTACCAAACTTATATAGCTTTTTAAGTTACTCGCTCGTTTCGCTCGCTTGTACTCGATCAAGCTATGTTCATTTAGTAAAACTTTACTTTTCTAAACTTGTTGTGTAATATACTATTTCATAACACCAAATGTAAAGTGTACAATCAATGCGTTTTGCCAGTCTTTACATATGGAACAGAAACCTGGAGTTACACAAAAAACAACATAAGAAAAATGGCAAGAGCCCAGAGAGCCCATGAGAGAGTTATTTTAAACATCAAACTATCTGACCGTGTAAGAAATCCGGAGATAAGATATCAGACAAAAGTTATCGATGTAACACAGAAAATGGCACAACTGAAATGGTCCTGGGCTGGACATATTGCTAGAATAAAAGATGACAGCTGGACAAAACGCGTAATAGATTGGCGTCCAAGGGAAACTAAACGCAGTGTGGGAAGGCCAAATACACGATGGAGAGACGATGTTGAAAAAATAGCAGGTATGAGATGGCAACAAATCGCACAAAACAAACATAAGTGGAACAACAAGGGGAAGGCCTACATCCAGCAGTGGATGAACATAGGCTTATCGTGATCGTGATCGTGAACACCTACTTCTGATTTGTCAATAACAGAACTGTCAACCTGACTGAAAAGTTCCCCATAACAGCCATGGCTGTTATACATTTTATCTTCATCAGTGTTATAGATTCCTAACCAAATTAATTTTAGTATCGTTAAGAGCTCCATTACCGCACTCTTTTGTATAAAGAAATACATTGAACCAGATTTTATTGATGAAGATAAAATATTGAACAATGCACATTTGCTTATGGCACTTAACGAGACTCGTTTGATTGCCGCAAAACTCGGCTCACCGCCTTGTTTTTGGCAATCAAACTCCTTTGGTTAAGATGCTCATAATCAAACTTGTATCGTTAATATCTATAACAGCCTAGCTTGTTAAGAAATAACAGAACAGTAACATTTTAACATTGGCAATGCTGAAATGTATAGTCGGTGACACTGTAATTCTATGTCAAATTGGAGGTTAGCAGGTTAGATTTTGCGTCAGTCTGTGTCAAAACTAACTCAAAACCTAACCTACTTTGGTTACTATTTGCCAATTTAGTTAATGCGTAGTAATTTTTACTGTAGAATTTAGTTCAGTAAAATACACACGTTTGTGGAAAACAACCTTCCTTTATTTTTATTTAAACAAATAAACAAATACACATATGTACACATCCGTTAATATTACGAAAAATTACGAGTACGAATTTTAAGTAATTGTTTTCGTTACTGACTTAGCAAAATGCGCGCAAGTTGTACAAGCGCAAATGATGTGATCAAGACTGAACTGGGACAAAAACTGGTCTCGAAAACTAGGCTACTCGAGTTTATGTAACAAGTGTTTGAATGAAAGAAGCGCCGGCTATTCTTTCGGATACAATAGCATTGTCCAGCCGATCCTTCGCCCTATTGTGACAGGCAAGTTTGGTATGACTTCCGATAATACAACGAGTCTGGTCATTGCGTGTGTTCCTTTCATATTCCAGAATTTATGACTGTATTGTGACTAGAGTTGGTCACTGTTCGTTTTTGGGTCACAAGGATATTTACGTAACCCTTCCTTTTGTCGTCGGGTGCCTCTTCGATTGTAACATCCGTCCTGCTGTTTTTCGAATTTATAGTTTGACGTTTTTGACAAGTTAGTCTGCATTGTATGTATGACGACACATATCGCACTTTCTAGACTGCACCTCGCGAACACTTTTTTGTTTGTGTTTTTCGTTACAGGCTATTCATCACTCACGTTTTAAATCGCGCTGACGTTTACAGATTTAGAACTGCACTTAGTGTCAAGTTTGAGTTTATGACCGTCCCTTTGCACGACAGGCGTTTTTAGGCCATTATCTTGGTACGCTACACTACTAACAACGAATTTGACTTAGACTTACAGTGTCACCAACAATACATTTCAGTATTGTCAAACGCAATTGTTTTCCATAGGTGACTCTGATAAGACGAGTTTTCTTACATCCGTTACTAATACAGGTTACAGATTTTAGATTGAAACGTTATGATAATCGGAACTAATGTTAGAATCTAGTAATTTCCAAGTTTTGTATTGATAACACTTTTGACATCTATCATATTGACATTAAATTGTTAACCTTATCTAAGCTGAATGACACAATAAATCAGAGGCGTACTAAACATTGTGGTGTGGCGCATTTCATAACAGAATTAACAACACACACAAAAATAGCAACAATAACAATAGCAATAACAGAATTAACAAAGTCAACAGCAACAGCAATTTTCACACTTTAAAACACAAAGAATCTGTCATATGACGTTAGTCACTGTGCAAACGAAATCCCTCTACCCACCGCTACGGATTACTACTTTTCATTTAAAATTTAAGTAAACTTTGTATGTTTGACAACTTTCCACATATTGCCAATTCATCAAATATGATCACAGCGCCTTTCATAACCTGCCTTGAGAGTCAATCTAGTTTTTGTAACTTGTACTATTTAACTTTTTCATTTAAATTGTGCTAAAATTTCAATTTTTGTAGGTGTTATAAAAAATATTCAACGACATACGGCCGTTATTGCATCTAACGTCCTTATGTCGTTAATAACTATGGTTGCATAATGAGCCGATGCCAAAACATTTTTTTTTCCACTGATTAGGTGATGGTGATGGTTTTTTACTGTGCAGGAGTCACTTTCTCTTCTTTTTGCTTTTTATGTGTCCTCAAACCTGCATTTTTTTTGTTCTCTAGACCATGCTTGTGGTAGTTTTGCTTTTTTAGCAATATCTTTGCCCGACATTCCTCGATTTTTTTAATGGTTTTGGTGATTTTTTGCCGAGTTTCAAGATCACAAGTTTTGCTTTTTAAACTTGATCCCTGCTTTCAAGTAGAAAGTGTAAAACTCGACCAGCCATGCTTCACGGAGTTTTCAACTTCTTTGCTATAAAATGCCTGGGCCGTTGAGGATATTCATGTCATTTGTCAACTACTTTTTTGAAGAACTTTTATTAAGACATATTTACACGCATACGGCAATATCTATTGACACACAACGAAACCTGTTAAAATTGTATAAATTCGCGCTTCTTTTCTACACAAAATTCAAGCCTGTAGTGCAGCAGATCTTAGGTTTTGATTGGCGACCCAAAATTTAGAAATTGCAGCCCGCGACCCTAGTTGATTTATGCTGACATACAAAATAACAGACTGATAATAGCGATACTACATTGCAATATTGAAAGGGAAAATTGTACACGGCACTGGCCACTAATTTCCATGTATAGTATTTGGAGAAGATAAATAGATAGATCTAGCTATGGCAGGCACATTTTTTGTGACTATTGGTAAATTAATATATAATTTATTACATTAAACTTTCATTCTCGTGGGGTCTTATTGTGGTTGATTTTGAAAAAAAACTAAAATATTTTAGTATTTTTCATATATCTATATTTATTTTTTAACTTCAACTATGTAGATTGATCGCATATATCACCAAAATAATGAGAATATTTGTATTTGTATGCACAAGTAAATTAGTGACTACCACCTTCGTGTTGGATTTTTGAACAACTATCATTTATACAGGGTATTTTATGCTGTGGATCCTGTTTTTACTATCTCTTCCTGCATTTACTTTTCATGGCCGCTAGACAAAAAAACTGTCTCATATAAATAAGTTGTTAGGAAAGGAAGCAGGTCTTGTTCAGCTTCTTTACTCAGAATGGGTTTCCAGACAGTTCTGTCCCAAAACCATCTATATGAGGTATTGTTATTTATAATTTTGGCAAGTTAAAAACTCGCATTGTCAAAACGATTTTAGAAACTGAAATTATCTACTGTAGTTTACTAGAATATTTGAATAAATAAATATTGCCAAAGTATAGCATATTTGACGATAATCGATAATAAAAATAGTATCCCAATACCGAAATACCGAAAGCTAGAAGATTACGTTGGTACGGCCATATACACAGACAAGACGAAAATGCAATTACGAAGAAGATAATGAAATGGAAGCCACAAGAAACGAGAGCACAAGGAAGACCAAAGATAAGATGGGAAGACCAAGTAATAAGTGACATAAAAACCATGAAAATCGATAAATGGAGAGAAAAAATAAAAGATAGGAAAATATGGAGAAAAGTAGCAGAAGAAGCAAAGAAACACAATGACCTGTAAAGTAGGACAGTGGAGAGGAGTGACGAACCACCCCACTAATAAAGTCAGAAGGGCTCCAAGGAGCGGCATCAATTCTACGAAGAATGTATTGCCAAATATATATATATATATATATATATATATCCCAATACCGATACTTAATATTTTTTCAAAAACATATCGCGATAACTAAAAAAGTATCACAATACTTCCAACCACTGATATACATCTATGTGCTGTCAGAATATATTGTATGCTCGTTTGAAGTTCGTCGTTTTAAATGTATTTATTTCTCTTTTCACTTCTGAGGTTGCCAACATGTAGGTGCACAAGTTCCTTCAAGTGACTTCGTTCAAGGTTGTCCCTATAAAAAAGAGAGCAACGAGCGAAAGAATAAACTAGAAATATATAAATGCAAATTTAAAAAGCTGTTATACAGATATATTATATTATGTAACCATTGATGGCGTAATATCTAAGATTCTAAAAAATACGGCCATGGGCCACCTTTTTGCATTGCTGCCTGTGCTATATTTAGAATATTTTTCATCTTGAATCCATTTGTGATTTAATAGCAGTATGAAAGAACACTATTCCTGGTCGTGTTTATTGTGCATGAAATTAATTAATATAATCGCTTTAGGATTCTTAGAAACAAATGAAACAATAATGGTGTGCTTTGCAAAGCCATACACTGCTAGGAAGAAATTCAGGTGGGATACTATGCCCTTTTTTCTTCAACATATCACAAGCTTAACCAATGAAAACCAGTTGGTTGTTTCTGTTAGGGCCGATTCTACGAGGGGAACTAGAAAAATTATCTACCTAGCCATGATAGAAACAATTGATAAGCTTCAGCTTGTAATATCAGTGACAAGTCTTTCATTGTTGCATGAAAAATTTGATTCATATCCGCCAGTAATTTTATATTTTGTGGAGTGTTTTGTGTCTAAAAACGAGTCTTTTAAAATTAGAGCATCGAAGTGTAATAAAATTCCTTACAAAGGAAGGCAACAATCCGAAAAAGATTCGCGAACGAATGATTGCGGTGTATGGAGACGATGCTCCGTCATATTTCACAATTAAATTTTAGTCAAAACAATTTCGTTGGGGACAGGAATCTATAGAAGATGATCCCAGAAGTGGAAGACCTGCAGAAGCGACAAATGTTGAAATGTGCAAGAAAGTGGAAGCCATGGTTCTTGAGGATCGCCGTATAAAAGTCTTCACTATTGCTACAGCATTGGAAATATCCGAACCTAGCGTTTTGACAATATTGCACGACAAACTGGGCATGAGTAAAGTTTCAGCAAGGTGGGTTCCCAGATTATTGTCTCCTGAGCAAAAGCTGCGTAGACAGCAAATTTGTAGAAACAATTTGGAATCTTTGGAAGCGGACCCTGACTTCTTAATGCGGATAGTGACTGGTGATGAGACTTGGGTACATCACTGGAACCCTGAGACGAAATTAGAGTTTATGCAATGGGTGCACAAGGGGTCTCCTCCCTCAAAGAAGGCCCGCACGTAATCTTCAGCTGAAAAACTCATGGCAACCATCTTTTGGGACATGCAAGGTATTCTTTTGATTGAATACATGCCTAAAGGCTCTACAATCACTGCAGAGGTTTATGGTAACACCCTCAAAAAGCTGCGTACAGCTATTGTCAAAGAATGTCCATATTTATCACAAGGTGAATCGCTCATCCTTCATGACAATGCGACCGTGCATAAGGCCGCCAAAATCAAACCAATTCTGCAGGAATGCCGCTTTATTGAGCTAAACCATCCACCTTATAGTCCGGATCTGGCACCGTCCGACTTCTATCTATTCAAAAACCTAAAAAAGAATCTCAGAGGGCGTCGTTTTGAAACAGACAAGCATTTGAAGGAGACACTCAAGGACTATTTTGAGACCCAAGAAGAATTTTTTTTTCAACAGGCATTAACTCTTTGAAGGACAAATGGCATAAGTGCGTTGAAGTTGGGGGAGATTATATTGAAAAATAAAATTATTTAAAAAACCGTATGTAATTCGTTTCGTAGTTAGGTAGATAACTTTTTAGTTCCCCTCGTACAATGCAAGTATATACCTAGAGTAAGCTATCCGAGGTATAATTGTTGTTTCCTACAGCAATCGTTTCTAGGGCATTTATTCCCCGGATAACTATCCGTGGTGTGTAGAATTAGCCCTTAGTGTTGTAAATAGGGGTTGCAAGACTAGGGTTGCCATATTTGAAAATAACAATTTCAGGACAAGCTTACGAAAGGGAAGGGGAGGGGGGGGGAGTGCTGGCTGGAAAAGGCAATTCATTCCTTTTTTTTTTCGTAAAAAATTTTACAAATACCAGACATTAAATATTAAAAAACACATTAAACCATCATTAATAAAAGCAATTAAAAATAAAATAAACTAGGAAAATAGAAACATAAAAACAAAACATTGAACAAACATTGTTCTTAATCTCACAATCACAAAATGGTGGTTATTAATATTATACACTATGTAAAAGATGTGGCCAAAATTAATTGCAACTTAGCATCTTTTATGTTTGTTGTAAAACCAATTTAGTTTTATTTGACAGGAGATGGAGTTTATTTTGTCGTTAAGAGATAGGGTGAGAAGGCCAGGCCATGCCAACTCTTTACGAACATTTGTAGCCTGTATTCGTCCCCATCAATGAATATACATTAGTGGTTAAAGGTATATTGAATTCTAAAACATCACAGAGCTATATATACAGTAAATGTGTGCCGTGTTTACGACCTATTATTAAAATTACAATCATATTTGTTTTAACTAACGTAATTCTAAACGCTTGAGTTGTTGTCTTGACCTAGTAGCCTCGCAAACTTGCACCGGTTGTACTTTTGATATACGATACACTACACTTGTAAAACCGCAGCGTCTGTTTGTAAATACGGAACCGTCACTCGATTGCATGTGTCGTTTACATTTAATTGTTATCACGACATAGAAACTTGACACATATCTTATCTGGCGCAAGTTATGCAGTTTTTGTGGACTAATTGCGTGAACTTTTGTGTTTACTTGATTTCAGTTATTTTTACACTATTCACTAAAAACCCATGATCAAACTAGTTTGAACACACTATCTCTACCATCTGTTTCTGCAGCAGCAGCTGTAGTGTCCTTTGGGTTCTTATACCAAGCATATTTGTTGTAACTCGAAATTTCTTTTAACAAACTCTGATTTGTTATTATGTAATCACGAAATTCGTTGCATGTCATATGTTTAAAATTGTAGTGTACTAACAAGATGGCTTTAACAGATGATATTTTTAATCAATTTCTCTCGTCACTCCATTGGCTGTTCATTAACGAAAATATTCTCTCAACATTTGCATTGCAACTCGGTATACAAAAGCAATATTCCGCAATTTTTAGAAGTTCTGAATATTGTTCTTCAGTTTTACAAGAATTTAAAAAAATCCCGCGTCACTTGCACACATATTTGCATAGCTTTCATTTCTATTTCTGTTTCCTAAATTCCTTAACACGCTGTTTTTTAAGCACACAAACTGGTCAAAAGCTAAATTCAAGGGTCATCCATGACAAACTGTCAAGTTCCGTAAATTGCTGTATCCACTTGTCTAGATAGGCAATGTAAATGCTATAAAAATGAGAAACTTCTTCGGTTCGTTTCGCTATCAACGTTTTTAAGTAAATTTTTTACTTTGAGGCTAAGAAAACTTTAATTTTTTCTTTCTTTTCGAGTATTTTCTATATCAATTAATATCCATGATTGATTTTTTTTTGTTAAAATTTTTAGAATAGCTGTTTAAAATAAACGTCTTCCAAAGGATTCTCCAAAAAAAATCAATATTTTTGGTTAAGTTTTAGAGTAAATAAAATAAGACTTCAAAGCCTCAAACAACTGAAGTGTTCTATTTATCTCAGGAGAAAGCGACTGCCATCTAGTCTTGAAATGGCTTAATAATTCCTGGTAACTTATATTCACGAAATTGAAAAAATCTTCAAGAGTGCTTACTCTTACTGTGTATATTTTCAAAACAATTACTTCCACATCTATGTTCAAACTACCACAGCCTGTTTGTACTGTATTGTGTAAGATATTAGCAGGGTAACCAATAATTTCCAATTAAATTTGAACCACAGTCTAAGTGTCTCTTGAAATGTGTAAAAATATTGTTATCTTCTTTTCTATTCACTCCACCAAAGTTGGTATTTGTATTGTCTCCACCAAATGCAACAATTTATTTGTTTATGTCAAAGCCTGTGATACTTTCTATGATGTACTGACTAACAGTAGCAGACGTTTCATTTCTCAGTTCATCAAATTCAAATAACTTCTTTCGAATCCCTATATTTTTATCAAAATACTGAATTACCAGAGGCAACATTTTATATTTTTTGTTGCTTGCATCTGTACTAATACTGAGAAATGCCACTTTACTGCATTTTGATTAATTTTAAAGTATATGGTGCTAAACACGACCTGCTTAATTGTTTGACAAACATCACTGCTATCTTGTTTTTTTTATTTTTATGGAATAACTTTTTTATTTATATACTTACGTAAATACCTTAATTTTTAGAGCTTACAAAGAGGCATCTTTGGGTAAAAAAATATACTTGTAGCTCAGAAGGTAAAAAAGTTAGAGCTTTTTAAAATTATGGTACGTTAAAAATAAATTAAAATTTTGTATTAAAAGTTACTTAAGTAACATATTTTTCTTTTATAAACAAATTTAATTTACTTTTTACAAAATGTCTGTTATTTCTTCATCGTCTAATTCAAAAATAGCATTAGTACAAGTAATTCCACAGCATTGGCCACACTTGGGGAACACCTAATGCCTAACTTTTTACAAGAACAATTGCGTCCACACGCGCTTTCTTTGCAGTTACAAAAAACTTGTTTTAGTAGATCTGGGGGTGCTACTTCTTGGTTTGTCCTGACGGGAATTGGGTCACCATTGTCACTTTTTATCCATCCCCATGCGGTGGGATTCATGTGATTACCCAGCCATTCTTGTACCTTAAAAATTTATTTATTTTTATTTATTTTATTACAAGTATGGACGGACTCGAAGTCCTTTTACAGAAAAAAATGAAAAATAACATATCATTAATTCCGACGATAGTGACGACATGGCTCGTTCACTCAAAAACAAAAATAGTACTCCTTGCTACCTTACAAAAGTGACTCAAACTAGGATCTAAAATATCACATGAGAGATCATTACACATGGCGCATATACGGGTTAGAGGATTGTTTAAGGTGTAGCACGACGTATAAGTTGACAAGGCAAAGGTGGTGACTGATCTCGAGGGCCGTGAAGGCACCTTGAACATCAATTGACTCAAAAGAAGGGGGCAGTCCAGTTGTCCGTTTACTAATTTGTAAAGAAAAAGCAGATCAAAATATTTCCTCAGGGACTCGAGTGAGGGAATTTGTACCGTTATAGATATTTCATGATAGTTGTGATCGCAAAATGGGTCCTGCAATCCCAGTCTCGTCGCTGCAATTCTAAAAAATTTATGTTGGACCGTCTCCAGCCGATCAATGTACACTTTAAAGTTTGGAGACCACACTATTGAGCCGAACATTAATAAGGGTCGCACAATCATAACATACAAAGTCTTAATAGTAGAAACCGACCTAAGTTCAAAGCAAACTCTCCTAATAAACCCCAAAAGTTGATTTGCTTTATTAACTGTGAAATCTATTTGTTGCGAGAAAGACAGTTTAGAATCGAAGATTACCCCAAGATCGCGGATAGTAAATACTCGAGCTAAGGACACCGAGTTTATTTTATAGTCCTTAGACAAGGGAGCTCTGGCACGGGAGAAAGATATACACTTACATTTCTCTGGATTTAAGTTTAGATCATTTCTCTCACACCAGGTTGCGAACCGATCTAATGCCCTCTGCAAAACTACAGTGTCCTCGTCTGCCTCTATACGTTTGAAGATCTTACAGTCGTCAGCAAATAGCAACACTTCTACGTCTTTCAGAACTAAATGCAGAGCATTAATGAACATGATAAATAGCAAGGGACCCAGGTGTGATCCCTGTGGAACTCCTGAATAAACCGTAATTTCCCTTGAACATGTATTGAAAACCCTAACATATTGCACTCTGTTAGTTAAATAATTACGGAACCACTCTAATAAAGAGCCCGATATTCCAAAAGTATGTAGTTTAGCTAACAGTAAGGAGTGATTCACCGAATCGAATGCTTTGCTAAAATCAGTATAGATGCTGTCTACTTGATGTTTATTTTCTAAAGAGTCAAGTATATATTGAGTGTAATACACCAAGTTCGCATCTATACTTCTTTTATTCATAAATCCGAATTAGGAATAAAATTAAAGTTTTAAATTTTTAAATGCGTGTTCTGCAGATTTTTCGGTAGGAGGCAACACCGCTAGATTAAATTGGCTTGACAGTCCCTGCCTTGAAGTTATTCTATGACACATGAAGTACCGAAGTTCTTTTAACTTTTGGATTTTTTGGCATTATACAATTTCAGAAGAAACTCGAGGCCTGATTTAAAAATATCTGGTTTTAAAGTGTCTTTCGTATAAAAAGAAGTTAGCGCTTTAAACAATTGAGGATTTTTCTATAAAGTAGACAAGCAGGCTTTTTTGCTTTTGCCAAACAGAAACGATGTTGTGTCACATCCCGAAACTGCATGCAAAAACAAAATTTTGTCTTTAACTGGACCAAGGCAATTTTGTAGTTTCGATATATTTGTAAATCTATCATATGCTCCAGCTTTGCCAGGACGAAGCGAATACAAGTTGTCTTGGTTGCAATGGTGTAGTGCCAAAACCATTATAACAGTATCTTTCGAAACTAGGGTCCCAAACTCATGTTTAGAGCATAGCTCTACAGCTGTCAAGCAAACTAAGACATCTGCATCTCTTTCAGCCTGATAAACAGTTACTCCTTTTTCATGAAAAAAGTTCTTGAGCAGGGCAATAAATTTTTTCTTATTTTCACTGTTTCTTAAAAATTCTTCCTGTGTGCAAGGAATTCCAGTATCTAGATTGATAAGATTAATGACACGGCTTTGCTTTGAACGTAATTTTTGCAGTTGACCTTTAGTCGAAATATGTGTTTCGTCGTATCCATCAAAAACGACAACACAGTTTGTGCCATAACAATGTATTGCGTAATTTGCGTATTGTATACATATATCCCTATAGGTAGCCGGCTTTTGCCAGACTACTTTATGTAAAAGTAGACCACCATCTAAAACATACACGGTGTTCTTAGGCGCGTGCTGTTCTGGTGGAGAGGTAGAATCAAACTCTTTTAATAGTTGTGATTTTGTACCACTTCGTAATTGACCATCTTTAAAAATTGATAGAGGGTAGGGAGTCAGTTCAAATGTGAAGCACTTTTTAAGTTCTTCTGGAGACTTGTTAGAACAAACAATTCGGTTAAAAAGTTGCATAGCGTTTATAACAACTTCACGTTTATTAACAGTAACTGTGTTGTTTATTTGTGCGAAGGTAACAACCTGTTTTTTTTTCAGACACCTAATTTCTGTGTACTTCTTTCCATAATTTTCATTTAATATTCCTTCGCCTACAGATTGTGCCCTATCACAGTTTACGGTATCATTTGCCAGAACTTGAGAATAGAACGATATAAACTGACTACACTTAAAAGGATTGTATGTTTCTAACCATTCTAAAAACTTGTTAAAGTCTTTTTCATCACGTTGTTGTCGGAAATGTCTGAGTTCAACATGTTGTTCTGACGAGCAAGACTTGATACCTGAAAACTCTTCAAGCATATTTGATACAGAGCTACATGGCGCCATACTAGCTATCCACCGTGCTAGCGTAGCTTCTTTAAATCTTCGCCCTTGGGTTAAACCTCCTTGTGTTTTTATTGGTCTCATCAAGTACTGTTCTATTACCATACCGGTCCATGTTCCACACCAAAAATGTTCTGTTCTTTTTATAGCAAACATTCCTTGAACAACAAATTTGTTATATTCATCTGGATTAAGCATTTTTAACTTTTCCATTTACAATAAATGTGCAGATTTTGCATAATTGTTGTGCCCCGTGACGTAAAAAATTGGAATCATACGTTTTGTACAGTGTAAATGGAGTGACCAGTTGCCTTCTCTTTCAGCTCGTACGTACAGTTTTATTAGATAGACCATTTTCCAGTAAAGTATCCACAGCTGCGATGTTCTACTTCTATTGCAGACTTCGTCGATTTTTTTAAGCCAATTTTCAGAAACATTCGCCAAAGTCTCGTTATTCTTTATATTTTCAGTAACTGCATTTTAATAAAAGTTTGTTAAGGTTTCATTTTCAGCTTCGTTTAATGTAAGATTTTTGAAAATGAGTGTGCTTAGAGCCTGGTGAGACAAAAAATGCGCCCGAAGTGCTCTGGCATAAGCATGTCCAGATATCATGTGTGTAATGGTATGTTTTGCATATACAGTCTGCCATAATTCTTCGATCCCCGTGCCACTCATTAGATGCCCAAGATTACCCAAAAAGGACATAAGGGTGTGGAAACCTCCCAGCCGAACTATTACCGAGGACAAAATGGAATTTGAGCTCGAGGATTCCACAATATCAACTACCTTTAAAAACAGTGGCTGGTCAAATGTTATAAAGCAGGTCTTCCCGTACTTCTTACATTTTTCTGCAGCAAATAATAGCGACGTATAAATCGTACTCATATTGCCTGGATGAAGGTTTATAAATGACAGAGGTAATATGTTGCTATTTTTTTTAAACCATCATATCCTAGTGTTGACATATAGCCACTCCACGAAGGATTTAAACAACCCGTAGAAAATTCTCTACTAATCCAAAGTGTTTCCAAAGCAAATGCTAATTTTTCAGCGGGTATATTTATATCTATTTGTAAAGGCTCCATTGTTATTTTATTTAGCCCAAGTTTTGATGAACGATTGTAAGTCTAAAAAAATAGAGAAAAACATGGTAAAGGTCATGCTAATAAAAATAGCTATTTTCCTAACAAGTGCGGGAAGTAAAATTTCCCGCATAAGTGTGCGTAGCACCTGAGTGCTGCAAATTTCTCCCCGCAAGTGTTACGAACAAAATTTTTTTATGTGTTTATTGTATTTTTTGTTATTGATAATAGTTATTAATAATAAAAGTACAATTTTTCATTTTGTTTATATTCACCATTTGACACTTTGACATTACTTTTGAAAATTAACAATACAATTATTTGTGTGATTTTTACCTTTGAAATCTCTTCCCCCACTAGTGCGGGAAATGTGTCTTTCTGCTCAAAAAATAGTGTGAGAAAGACCCATTTCCCGCACGCTTGTAGAAAAAGGTCTATTATTTTTTTAAATAGTACTGGAAATATTAGGATCGTGGGTTCTAATTTAATCAGGCCCAAATTTTTTAAAAACATTTATAACTTAAAAAACATTATTCCAAAAAAAAAAAGGTAATAAATAGGCTGTACAAAATTTATATTTATTTACCTGTATGGGAATATGACCAAATTTTCCTTTTTTATCCAATCCTCTTCCTCTAGGAATGCTGGCGCTCATTAAAACATTATTGTCAGGTGAAACACACATTACCCCACCCATCGCATGAAATGTTCCAAGTCCATCTAATGTCCGAATGTTAAAGTCAACATTGTCAAAAACAAACTGAAGAAGATATTCATTTAATATTTCATCTGTGTAATTTTGTGTTGCTGAATTTTCAAATTGCAAACACACAGAATATGAGACACAAACTCCAAGAGCTGAAAGTATATCAATCAAATATCTTGAACCATATTTCCTATGAAGCTGTACACCTAGTCCAAACATAACAGGAGAGACAAACGATTTAACTCTTACTAATGAAATAATAAAGTTCTGTAGTGCTGTAATTTTTGTTTGATATGTTGAAGATTTTTTCTTGTTATTAACAATTAACTCATTTAGGAACTCATTTAATGATTCAGGAACTGCATCTTGTCCACCTGACCTAATTTCATTAAGAGAAGGAAATTCATCGGTTTTACATACCATGGATCAAATAACTTATCTTGCCTCAAAATTTGTGCTGCAGTTTTTAAAATTCTTGGGAGGATACATTTTGTTGTTTGCACTATTTATCATTAATCAATTTTTCACAGTTGTCGCGAAAACAAAAAATGCTGTTTTTACCGGGCACATCTGAATACACTACTATATTTCCATACTTTTCAACTATTTTGGCCTTTAAGTATTTTTCAGACCAAGCTTCTATTTCTGGAGGTAAGGCATAAACTAACTTTTTGTATATTTCTTTAAAGAAAAATTGGCAGTTTTCAAAATCGTTTTCAATATCTAAACAAAGGTTTTCGAATGCCGTCTGCATTATATCATTTATTGGCCTTCCGGGTTTTTTGTTGGGTGGTGGTTTTTTAAATCTCCAGTAGCAAGACACATGATACCGTGCTTCAGCTGCAACAAGATCATTTTCCATGCATATTCTTTTATAAATTTCCCTTCCCCAATCGTCATTTCTTTTCGTAGCTTGTTCTGCTATAGACATTTTAAAGTGAATTGTAGAAACTACGCGGAAACTATCTTGCTTTACGTTTAACACCTTGGAACAAAAGAAACAGTTACCTTTAAAATCAAAACACTGGTTTAAAGCGGATCGCAGCACTGATTTTGAGTATTGT